>CM035807.1:135057-257557 GCA_020466095.1 Chlorops oryzae | reverse complement strand
GTACCTCCAGTACTAGGGTCTGTTACGAAAATCACAAAAACTGCTCTAAACTCGAAGTTTTTCAACATATTTTGATGAAATTTGAAATTTGAACATGTTTCAAGGCAAGTAATACGATTTCCAAAAATTTTAAAAGTGGGCGTGGCAGAAGGGTGTTTTTCGAAAATTGTCTCCTACATCCGATATTCAAATGGGACTTGAAATTTGGTATTTATGCCTCGTTTGTAACCACAAACATCCTCCCCAAAATATTTTTTGGTCGGTCCATTTTTAAGGGTACCGCTAGTACTAGGGTCTGTCAAAAAAAATCCCAAAACTGCCTCAAATTCGGACTTTTTCCAAATAATTCAATGAAACTTAGAATTTGAGCGCATATTTAATCTTCCGATTAGAATTCAAAACAAGTAAGGGTGTTATAGTCAGGCGAGCCTGACAATAGAATACCCGACACAGACACACGTGTTCAAATAATTTTTAATATCAAGAGGTGTTTAAGGCCATATGGGGGCCCAATACACCGACTTTTGTTATATTTCTTTATGAAAACTGCCTCTCTGCCACGCCTCACTTTTCCAATTTTATTGGACATACTAATCGGAGGCTTAAATTTATATTCGCAATCAAATCCTAAGTTTCATTGAAATATTTGGAAAAAGTCCGATTTTGAGTGCAGTTTTGAGAATTTTTGTGACAGACCCTTTAGTACTGGAGGCTTTTACCCTTTAATAATGGACCGATCAGGAAATTTTTTGGAGATATGTTTAATGGCTACAAAAGAAGCATTTTAATTTGTTTGCTTTCAACTTTCGTTACAATTCCATTACTTAGCTTAATTATTTCGATTGGGATCGTAATTACCTGCGAACAACGCCTTCTTCTGCCACGCCACTTTTATATATTGCGTTTGTGAAATCGTATGTAACTTGCCTTGAACCAGTCAGATTCAGACCATATCAAATTATCATAGAAATGATCAGTCACCAGAAATTCGAGTTTAGATGCAGTTTTCTGTGATCTTTCGTAACAGACCCTAGTCTGGAGGTACCCCTAAAATATGGTCCGATCGGGTCCATTCAGTCGGAACTTGTTCTTACTCATAGTCCTCCGTAGAGCTACGAAATACCAAATTTTGTCAAGATAGCTCGAACTCCTTCAAATTAGATGAATCTGTATACAGACAGACAGACAGACGGACATAGTGCGTGAAATCGAAGTCTCCTGGTGACGCTGATCATTTCTATATACATCCTTTGTATGGTCTATCTCGACTGGTTCTGGGTGTTACACACATACCCCAACAAACTGCCAATCGTACTTTCAACTCATGAACTTAAATTGAGGTTTGTGTTCCGTGGTAGAATAAAAAATTGGAAAAGCGGGCGTGGCAAAGGGGCGGTTTTCATAAAGAAATTTAGCAAAAGTCGGTATAAGGTGCCCCTAATGGCCTTAAAAACGTGTTGAATATTCTTTCTTAGTGGTCCTGTTTTTTGGGCGTGGTTTAAAAATTATTTAAACATGTGTGTCCGTGTTGGGTATTCTATTGTCAGGCTCGCCTGCCTATAACATCCTTACTTGTTTTCTATTCCGGACAAAATGTTAAAATATATGGAAAACAATTAAAGTTTTTTCAAGCTTTTTTGTTGTTGCTTGTATACAGAAAAAAAAAATACTTTCCAATCTCACTCCGAACAATTCTAAAGCTGTAAAAATTTGACATAACATATAATGATGAATACTAAAAAATATACATACATATGTATCTATACATAGCTATGCAGTTTTGCCTCAACATACTTACTTCAACTCGTTTAAAATTGTTTGCCTTTTTCAATGTGTATTTTTTTTTTTTAGTCAATTTCAAAAATGAGAAATTCTTCTTCACGCTTTTCTTGTGAAGGATTAAGGATTTCTTGTTTTGCTATTTTCTTAGATTTCCTTTATGTCTGCGTTTCATTGCAAAATATTTAAGGCAAAATTTTGTTCAATAATGGATTATTTTTCGTTTTATTTTATCATCTATATCCACTTAATCCACAAAAAACACCTCGATTTTTCTATTCCGTGCTGCTCAATTTTAATTTATTTATTTATGAAAACGAAAATTTCTTTTGCATCTGCATTACAGTTTTTTAATCTTTTATTATTTTTTGTAAAAAATCAATTTTGGTTAAAAAAGTTGTACAAATCCTAGGTTATAAGAATCTCTCAAAGTTGGTTTTTAAAATTCATTCTTGCTCTTCATTTAATTTTTATTTTGCTTTGCTTTTTCATTTATTTTCTTGTATTTGCAGTATTTGTTTACTCGATTTTTGCCTTTGTTTATAAAATTCATTTCGCTCTGTTTTTGTTGTTGCTTCCTATAAACTCTTGGCATTCAAGGCTCATGAAAAATGCTACGTAAACACAAGAAAATTGTTTACACTTTTGTTTTTCTGTTTTTTTTGCCGAGGAAGCATTTAATTTTAAAAACACAATTTTATTTTTAGGATAAAAATCCCAAATTTAGCGCACAATAAATTTATTTTCGTTCATTGTTTTCCGTTTATTTATTGAATATAAAGTGCAAATTTATTTAAAATGCGTTTATGTTCTTGTTTCATTAAACAAAAAAAAACACCCTTGTTATTTCGTTTCTGTTTTTTTTTTTTAAGTATCTTAAAACAGGATTTTTTTTTGCAATCTAGAATGTTTCTTTTTAAATTCCGTGAATTCGATAAATGCAAATATTTTTTGCATTTATAAATTTATGAAATAAATATTTTATGTTTGAAGTAGAATCATCGACAGTCGCAAGACCATAGCCTCTTGAAGATCTTTCAAATAAATTTGTTTTTTTTTTCCAAATAAATTAAAAGTTTTCTTTCTTTGCAGCTCCACATCTGGTTGCAATGGGATCTTTTCACGTCGTTTGGACTTTTCGTCATTCAATTTGCTGCCGAAGACTCGTTTGAACTCCTATCAAGTGAAGGTATGTTGAGATACATTTTTGTTTATGTGCAACAACAGCATTTGATGTTTGTGGTTCCATGTTAGACGCTCAGCACAACATCATTCATGTTAGATCATACAACATCTTTATTTACAATATACATATATGATGTATACAGCATATGTCCAAGAATGAACTTGATTCGATCGACTCTCAACACCTTGGGTCCGTAGTTAACTTTTAGCCTGACTTTTGAATTTTAAAATTTTTTTTTTTGTATTATTTTCGTCTGTTGGTACATTTTATTCGAAAAATGTCATATAAAAACTCGATACCCTTGTCGTCTACCTTTCTTTTCCCCCCACTTACAATGTTCGATGTGCATTAAAATGCTCAATTCCTTCCTTACGCGTTTTATTGCCTACTCAGTGTACGATAAAATACCCAATGAACAAACAAGCCCTACGAATTATGGTCAAAATATCCACGACGTCAGAATATTTAAAAAAAAACCGAAATCGTAAGTCTGATTGCCATAGATGAAGATCGGAAACACTCAACCCAGATATGTGAGCAGCTCTACAAAAGAATTTTGCAGGCCAAGCAGCTTTCGGGCGCAGAGAAAGGCATGGGGCGATTGTAGGTATTCGAAAAATCACTGCAAAGAGATCGTCTGTAAAGAAAAATTGAAATTTTGAAATTGAATTGAAATGGAAAAACAAAAGCCACAGCTCAGCTTAACTTGAAGAGAGACTATTCGAAGAAAATAAGCATAATTCTGATGAAATAAACAAATCGGAACAAAGGAGCAGTAAAGTTTCGCAGAAGTTTGGATTGGATGATGCGCAACATTGAAGTTTTGTGGATTTTCGTTATCTTCCTTCCTTTGAGTAACATTAGAACTTGGTTTGATTTCATTCACAAAATTCAAGCTTGAATTTCCTGCGTAAGCAGAAAATAAAATCTTTTTTTTTTTTAACTACTTCATTTGCATTTATGTATACTTCTTTGAAGCCACAAGAGCATAGAATGATCTTCCTAGAAATATGTATATTTTGAGAAATTATATACTTAAAAATGAGCACCGACAAAATTTCGCTATGGAAAGAATGCATTCTAGGGAGGAAAGCAGAAGTTCTTAAACGGGCAATGTATGGATTCGCTCACTATATAAGAGCTCTTTATAAAAGGGTTTGACTGTAGTGGCTTTGAATAAAAATTCCCGATCCTTCAATGGCTGTTCCAATTAGTTCCCGAACAGATTTGTTCGAAAAAGCAACAAATATATGAAGTACACTCATGCAATTTCCATGACTCGTGAGGAAAACGAAATTGTTCTTCATACCATATGTTCAGTCCTGCAGCGTTTCAATCCAAAACTTTTACTTATTCATGCCAGTACAATGGATTTGCAATGGAGGGAAAAGTGCATAACACTGGGCTTTGAATATTTTATGAATGTTTATGTGCGCACGCACAGAGACAGCTCATGTGAGGGATCGATGGGGAGCAGACTGTACTCTTTAAAGGACAATACAAAATTGCATTTCGTACATAAAGTAGCAGGATGGAGAGACATCATGAAACTAAATATACAAAACATACACAAAACCCTACCGTACCTATGTATCTGCGAACGAGAGGCAAGCACACAATATTGGAATGAAATTGAATGGCCCCAACACGGTGGAAAAGGAAATGATATGACTTTTTAGCAACAACAGCGCACTGAGCTGAGCGCACAGCCAAATATACTGATTCAGAGGCCATCAAGCCCACACTCGCAGCTTCAGATATTCAAAGCATCCTGGAAAAAAGAAACTTTACAATTCAATTTAGAAATGGATTTGGCAAGTATTAGCGAATGGGGGAAGCAGCTTCCTTTGCATTCGTAGCATAAAAATCGGATCTGAAAATGTTTTCTCGTTTTCTCTTGCGATTGTGATTTTTCTTTCGTTCGCGAAGGTTCAATTGAATTTATATATATATGTATACATATATATATAATTGCATATAAACACACTATTTTAATATTTCAATCTGGTCTGGTTGAACATCAAGCATAGAAGAGTTTTTTTTTTAATTTGTCCAGCCTTCATCCTTCAAAATAAAGACTTCGTTTTTGTCCACGAGTAAAAAAAAAATATTCCCTTCTTCACGGTGAACTGAAACTCTTTCTATTTCAAATTCTATTTAACATTTTCTTTTATTGTTCGTAATTCAATATTGACAAAGCTCGTTTGCCTTTGAGCTTTAGGAAATTAACAACAGCCGTCTTTTCTTTAAATATTTTTTTCTCGTTCCATGGCTATCATTCGCTGGCATTAAGTTCCAAATATAATTAGCAAGAGTCAACTTGTTTATCATTAAACAATTTCAATCCCTTTCACTGAGGGAACTCTGAAGCCATCTATCGTTTAAAAGGGTTGCTCTTAGTCGGAATATCGTAGCGCAGGTTGTGCCTCATCTGTCAACATTTTTGTTCCTTGTTATGTTAATGAGATCAAGAGTTTTTTTTAATTATTTTTTTTTTTTTAGCTATAGTATTTTAAAAAGCATTGAACCGTTAATAACTTGCCATAATTAACAAAGCATTAAAAAGTTGAATCCTTATTAACTTTTATTCCAATGACTTTTTCAAATATTCCAAATTTTTTTCAACATAATTTTTTTTTTTTTTTTTGCATTTTGAGCTTATCATTATATTATTAATTGCTGTAAGAGCACCACGACCCATAATTACTCTTGTGCAGACTTAGAACTTATTAAAAAAGAGGAATCAATTTGCGATTTAAATCGTTGAAAATTTCCAGCAATTTTTTTGGCGGTTTAAATAAATTTGAATTTTTGAATTTGTGCTCGCACTCTTTGAAGGGCTTTTTGATTTTGTCCTTCCAGATCCCGAGTAAGAAAAAAACGTCGACAAGTTCACTCAACTTTCACTTATGCGTCGAATAGACACTAATGCAATTTTTTTCCATTCCACAGTCGCCGCCGCGTCTTGTATTGATGAATATTTTATAGAACCTCGCTTTTCACTCTTGTTCGTTCTTGATGGCGTGTCAGAGAGCATTCGGATTTGTTTTCAACATTTCAGCTCGCGCGCTCTCAAACCGCTGGTATGAGTTGTAGTTTTAAATAATCTGGCGCATGCAGCATTAAACTGAATAACGTTTTGCAACCTGCCCCCTATGGATGATTGGGGTTATGAGAGGGGAAGGTATTGCTATAACTTCGAGATTGGATAAAATTTGCAGTTATTCCTTTTTTCCTTCCTTCTGCTTATTTTATCGTTTTCTATTTTTTCTTCTCTTTCTCTCTTAGCAAATAAAAAATTTTATGCTCTAGAAAATTAGGTAAAGCAATAGAAGCTTCTTCTTCTTCTTGGGTTTTTTAAATTTCCCGGCACTCCCGGTGTTCGCGAAAGAGCGACTACTACCTTCATTTCGTTCTGTCGGTGGCATCATCCGAGCTAAGTCCTAAAGCCCATTTTATTGTGTCCATCTAGCGTTGTTTCGGACGCCCTGCAACCTTTTATTTTTTTTTTAGCGTGCACCTAATTTTTTTCCAAGCTGTCCTGATTTGCTCTCAGGATGTAGTAGTTTTGCCTCCCGCCTTTTTCCCACATTTCGAGCAACTTCATTTCGGCTACGAATTGTTCCACGCTTGGTACATGATGAAGAGAAATATATTTGATTTGAATGAAAAAAGTTTGATGAACAGAACCAACTCATTAGGCGATTCATCCATACGAAATTGTACTCCTTGAAAAGATCCGAAAACCAAAGTACTCCAACCAGCCATTTGTGTCCTTAAAGTGGTTAATTTTTGGGGCTGGCGAACTTCCGCAATTTTTCCACTTTCATTCAACACATTTCGCTTATTTCTTCGCATCAAGGGACGTCGTTATACACATACAATTTCACACTTCCAAGTTGGGTGTGAAGCCGAGTGAAGTGGCACTTCTTGATTGATTGCAACGACAGACAAACAAAAATAATAAAAATAAAAATAAATAATAATAATAATAAAGTGAAAAATCATTCGAATTCAGTGGGGAATTCAGTTTTGGGATAAACTCTTCTGGAAAGTTGAGCAGAATTGTCGAAAACTGCTGACAAGCCATGAATTCGAATGCCTTGCTGCTGCTGCATTATGAAAATATTAAGAAAAAGAAAAAAAAAGGAACCGCTTTCTCCACATACACGGCAGCGCTTGAAGTGCATCTTCGTCACGTTTAACTTGCGACAATTCAATTCAACTGCCGCCGAAGTGAGTCTGTTGCAAATTGCAGTGCTGCTGCAGCCACGCCTTTTTGTAATCTCCTCAAATAAGATTAAACTCGAGCCAAGCCGTGCGCCTTACACAGTGGCAAAAGTAAATTATGGGAGCGCAGGTGCAGGTGCGGGTGCACGTCCATCTAAAGTACATGTCTGTCTGCAGCGCCCGCACTTTGTTGCTCTTGTTGCTGCTGCCGCTGCCGCCGCCGCCACCGCCATTGCTATTGTTGTTTTCGAAGGTACGGAGTACATGTCTGCTTGTCATTTTTCGGTTAACATGACATTTATTGTAACTGCCAACAACAGCAGGAGCCAAACCAGTAGCAGTGATAGTAACAAAACGTTTTCCCTGATAGAGAGTTGCCTGCCTTTATGTTTGTCTGTCTGTCGGTCTGTCTGTCGTTCGTCTGTCTGGATCACATTTATGTAATGTTGTTTGTGTGGTACTTCTGCTTAATGCTTCACCTTTTGTTGCCATCATTTGATGTATGTTTGCTGCCGCTGCTGCTGCTGTTGCCGCCTTTGTTGCTTCTGTTTCGTATTGTCATCAGCAGCAGTCATTGTCGCCCGTCGTTGTTGGCGCAACAACGTTGCCGCCGCGCGCGTTGCTCTCAAGTGTCATTGTCATGGGCAATTGCAATCGTACGTAACTGCGAACTGCGAACTTCGAACCATAATGCAGGCAACAAATTTGCAAAATTGTTGCTTTTGTTTTGAACAACAGTCGTCTCTGTGTGCTGCCCATTTATAAGTACAATATGCAAATGTAAAAGTATGTTTTTTTCTTCTTTCTATTGTTTTAATAATTAAAAGCGACAGTGTGCAGCAGACTCGATGAATTACTCTATAGAAGAAATTTCCATATACATAGGTACGATTACATCCTTTTTTTTCTCTCAACTTAAAAAGGTTCGAACTTCAGTTGTCATCTATCCTGGCTCTTTTCATTACCTTGCTAATTTTATTGAATCAATAGCTTTTCGTCTGTTTCCCTTTTAAATTCAATTCTTCGTATTCCCTGTGATTTTACTACTAAGGAAAAACAATTGTCCTTCAGAGCGAAGTTTATTGACCTGGAACCCTAAACAGTTCATACCTTTGTCAAGCGAAATATTCTAAATTAATTTCGTCAATTTTAGGAGATACGGGACAATGAAAATTTAATGGAAGTACTTGGTACAACCTACATAAATCCGAAAAATAAAAACGACAGCTACACTTTAAATTTGAAGGTGAAAGGAGTAAAACAGATTTCAATCGCATCGATGAACTCGATGGCTAACTATTTCAACTTATATTTTTAATAAAAATGCTTTCACTCAAAGTTTTCAAGTTTTTTCCCAAAACGCAATTGCATTACCACCTCTTCACCTCATCACAATGTGCATTGTTTCGGCTGTAGGTAATGAAATCTTATCGCGTCTACATGTTGTATAAAAATTAAAAACAATAAAATCAAAAAGTAGTAAAAAAAAATTTTATTTATTTTTCCTCTAAGATCAATGAAAATCATTGTGGAATCGGGGTCAATACGACGCGACAATAATTTTTTATGCTTAAATATTTTTTTGCGCCTTATGTGAGCAGCACTTCGCCTTCGTGTATATAACGCCCATTCGATTTTATTCAAAATGGCACACATACGATTCCATGTGAAGCATAACAAAGCAAAAGTGCAATAAAAAAAGTGCTCCTAAAATGCAATTAAAATCATAAACGTGTTTGCTTGGCTATTTTTGTTTACGATATGCTTAACGAAGATTTGCACGAAAATGTTTGATTTCGTTTAGAAAATGATGGATTTGGATTTTTTTTTTTTTTTTTTTTTTAGAAAAGCCAATCGCGAAATATCAATTCAGCTTAACAGATTTTCAACACGATTATGTTGTTAAATAATTAATTTTCTTAAAATTGATCATCTCCGATCACATCCGATCAAATTACTTTTGTATGGAAATTGAGTATTTTCAGTAAAGGACAATCTTGGGCCTAAGACGTATTATCATCTTAGTAAATATGATTTATTTCTCTGGTAAAGCTCATTAGGAATACGATTAATTCGGATGAAATTTATTTAATTCATTTCCCTTTAACAGTTATTCTCGTAGACTATACAGTATAATTTTCTCCATTATTTCCCCACATCATGTTGTTGAATTTTTAATTAATATTTTTCTTCAGACTCGATGCTAATATGCTCGATAATGTCCATTGTCAGTAGAATATCATCCAAATGAGTGAGCACCACTGCGCCTTAGGCAACAATCAACGTGAATTCGATTTATATAGTTTTGCTTGTGTGCGTGTGATGCACTTGAAAAGGCAAAGCCAAGTCAGCCAAACGAGGCACTTAGTCAGAAGTCAATCAATCAAGCAAGTCAGCTTCAAATTATTCACACAATGCAACAACAACCCCCGCAAAATTTAAATGCTTATTAATATTTTCATTTGTTTTGTTTTGCTTTTTTTTATTTTTTTTTATTTTATTTGCTTTTTATTGACTGACTGATTTGGCGTTCGGTTTTGGTTTTTTAAAGCGCAATATTCATTTGAGCTGAACTCATACTCGAGTTGACAAAAGTTCGTTCAATAAAAAAATATTTATTTATTTATTTAATTTTTTTTATGTATATTCTCGAATGAATAATTGTTGCTGTGTGGTGGTGGTGATGGCTCTACATCTTCATTTGCGAGATCTGAAGTTTTCTGAAATACGATTTTTGAACTTTTGTCTGAAGTTTGCACACAAAAGAGATTTATGCGCTCAAATGAGTTGAATATGGGCTCAAACTTTTTCTGCTCCGCATTTTATTTCGATATTTATTTCAATAAACATTGATTTATATTCCTCGTTTTGTGTCTCTATTTGCTCTAAGATTATTGGGCGTGTTTAGAGGACGGTATTGTAATGGCCAGACGTTGACTCAGCACAAATACTGGCTGACTGACTGGCTATAGCTAGCTCAACAGACGGATTAATTTCATTAGAGCGTCCGACAATAATTACACTTCCACATAAAATGTTCGAACCTATTCTCTCTCTCTCTCTCTCTCTCGCTCTCTCTGGCAGATGAACGAAGAACTACTTTTCGTCTTTCGAATTTATTTCAAGTGGACTTTTGTATTGATAGTTCGACTTGTTTTCCTTTTGCTGATTTAATGTCTTTTGTTTATTTAACTCTTGAAACGACATAGATTTATTGTTTATTTGTCCGTCCGTAACAGTGAAACTGTGTTAAAGAAATTCAATTAATTGCGGAAACTTTGTTTTTAACTTGCTGAGCTGCACACTCATCCCCCAAGCGTTGTATAAATGCGATAAAATGTTCGAAGCGCTGACACACGACTATTTTGAACTAGTAAATCTGGCGGAAAACTTCCAATTAAGAGCAACTAAAGAAGAAAAGAAGCCTTGTTTCGCAAAAATTGAAAAAAAAAATGTTTCACATAAGAACATTGGAACATTTTCCACATGTAAATTTTGTTGTCTACCATCTTGGATCGAATGTTAATCATAAATAACAAATAACAAGAAAATCGTTTTTTTTTTGTTTTCTTCCTTTAAGTGACCCCGCTTCCGGACTGCCCAAATTACTTTCTTCGTTCATTCTTCACGTTTTTGAAATTTTCGATTGCTCTTTCGACCGCATCAAATTTCGCCAAAAATTGTTTCACTTCTTTGTTGCTAACATCTGCATCCTTTGAAATGTTCTCAGCGATATTAATTTTACCACTTCCACTCATATCAACTCAACCACACGAGACGAGCTTGTGGTTCCTGTTTCTTTCGGGCAACCGAAAACACGAGCATTTCGTTCGAACATTTGAGGCACACACACAACACACAACTCACAACACGCACACGCTCCACGCCAGTGTCGTTTGCGAGTCGAGTCTTAATTTATTTTTGTTGCCATTATATTATTATTAACTGCCATGCTGGTGCAACCGTAAATAAGCAGTCGTATTTTAAGTTGCAACGGGAGCCGCCGGTAAAAATTCAGTTTGCCATATATTTCAACATTCCTCTTCGCAAGAAATAAGAAATTTCCAACGCCTTTCGCTTTCGTTTCGCATGAAGAGTGTTTCTCAAAATAGCGTTCCACCGAATCCTAAGTGCTTTCCTTTCCTTGCCTTTCCTTTGCAGTGTATCGTCTTAAGAATGCAATTCGCGAAACGCAATTACGTGTTTGCAATATTTGCAAGACCTCCGGGTCAGTGCTGCTCTTCCAAATATTTTTTTTTTTTCTTTTGTGCAGCTAAGCATGCTCCATGGGGGAATGATTGTTCTGAATTTTTTTTCCAGCTGCATTCTTTTGTAATTTTCATCACCACAGCAGACATGGAAGACACTTTAATTACGAGAGTCGTTTATTGTGTGATATTAAATGAAATTTGGTCGTTATCAGAGCCTGCTCCGTCTTTGTTAAAAGGATGGCTTTTAACTATTGAAGTATCCTCGCAACACTGCAACGCCACGCCAATGATGCTCTTATTTCGATGGGTGCCTGATATAATAAGAATTTATAATGGATGTAATTTCAATATAGTAAAAAAATCTCTGCAGATCTGGCGATTTTGTTGTTGTTACAAAAAAAAAAAAAGAAATTCATTTTCCCCCGCAAAAAGTTCGCAATAGCTTTTATGGACCATTTTGTGCGCTCTAAATCGGGAAAGTAACAAGAATCGAAGTCGTCGATATCGCTGTTTGGCGTACAACAATGTTGACGCAAAAGGAAGCAATGTAACTGAAATTGCCAATTTCGAAAAGTACTCTTTCACAACTGCTGCTCTGCTCCACCGCATAGAACTGTCTGATGCGAGTGGGGCTCTTTGTGGTGAGACTTCTAGACGAAAATCTGTTTTTTGTCATTTTTTCGCAATTTTCGCCCTTATTCCTTATTCGGTTTTTTTATATATATATATTTTTTTTTTTTTGTTACTTTTATAAGCACCTCTGATGGTTTCCTTCATTGGTTCAGCCAGATGTCTGAATAGAATGTGTCTTCGCTCCTGTTTTGCTTTCCTATCAATATAATACTTTAAGCTTATTTTATTACCATCATTATTGGTTGATGTGATGAGCTACTTATGCTCGTATAACGTTCGGGTGTTGATTACATGCACACTTAGATCGCTCGCTCGCGATGTGATCTAGTTCGATGGAGTTGCAAGTTGATTTCGGTTATACGTTGGCCACGCGCTTCCTACCCTGCCCCCTCATTCAATCTCTCTCTTTCGTATTGCATTCATTTTCAGTTAACATGCGATTGCTGTCATCGCAGTCATTTTATGGAAACATTGGTCTAAAGACGGTTTTTCAATTTGCTCAATTTACCCCAAAACAAATTTGGAGTTGTTAGCGCGTTTTGATAGCCATTTTTCAAGTAATGGTATGAGCACTATATCCTTTTAATTTTTGATGTATTTATTTTTTTTTTATTTCAATTTTTTTTTATTTATATTATTTTTTATTTTTTTAGTTTTCAGTTTTTTATATTTCATTTATTTATTTGCTCGAATGTTCCCAAATAAGAACGTTAAAAAAAATTTATAATAAATTGTTTTATGTATTTTATAATCATCGAGTATTAACCCTTTAATGAATAGTAGGCAAAGAGTCTTGCCGGCTGAGGAGGGAAATCGTTTGTAGAAACGATTTTCAGGTTCTATTGAGCAGTGTCCCTGAAGAATCCTTTTTATTTAGCCCTTTTTCAAAATTGTATATCTCCAAAAATAATTAAGATAAAAAGATGAAACAAATGGCGACTGATAGTTAATAGAACAAGAAACCAATTTTTTCCATTTGACAATTTTGCACAAAAAAGCAAATAAAATTCAATTAAATTTTTATCAGTATATTTAAAAAAAAAAATCTTTTAGTATTTCCTTTTACCAGAACTAATATCCAGTACCTACTAATGTGCGAAATATGGTAGAAAAACACACCACTCAAAACGGCATGTCCTCAGATATTTTAAACTTGTTCAAGTTGTTCCTTGTGCATTAAAGGGTTAAAGCATCTCCTCATTCAATGTAGATTGCCAACCTTAAGGCCATTGATCTCAATTCGACTACCATCTGCCAAGGCTTTTTGGTTTTATTTCTAAATTTTCTCATCTCGTACAACCTTTAACCAAAACCACAGAATAAAAACAATATGACGAACAGTAAAACACAAAAAATAAACACCTGCACCGAGACATTACAAAAGCAAAAAGGACAAAAAGAAAAAAAATCGTTGAACAACGAAACCAATTTCAAGCTTGAATATTTTCAATGAACTTGCCAAAGCTGTAATAAGATGCTTCAGCGTGCGCTGTGAACCTTAAAAACCAATCAAAGAATCCCCCCCCCCATAACCTGTTGCAACGCGAATGTTAAGACTACGCCAGAACCTGCCATGTTATTCAACATTTAAATTTCTCACTTACAGAAAAGGCGTTTTCTTCACTCATCGAATCAATTGCGCTATCGTAAAATATCACGTTCCGAAACGATGTGACTTCGAACGCACTTAAATCCCTTTCGGAATCCATCGCAATATTTGATACACATATTATAATGTTTGCGAGGAGCAAAATTTAGATAAATATGAATTCCATATCGCAAATATTGCAATGTCTGCAATGGGCCACATCAATAATTTCCATTCCGATTGTTGGACGAGTTCAAAAACCTTATTAAAATGTCTGCGTAATGGCGTCGTAAAAATCTAAAAAAAAAAACGCCTGTGCCTTCGTCCCTGCTTTTTTGCTTTAGCATTCCGTATACAAATTCCGTCAATGTCTGAATATGCCCTAAGCCCATAGCCGCTCAAGTGCTGCCTGGCACCTTTTTATAGTGTGAACGTTTGTACTCTTGGCAAGCGTTTCAGCTACCATTAAACGTGAAGCAACACGCATAATTTCCACAATAATTTCCATCGACAAACGAGGGACGGAGCGGAGAGATTCATTTAGAAAAATCCCTAAACTTGGCTATCCGAAATGAAAATTTTCTCATGCTCATTTGGATCAAGGGAACACATAAATAAGACTCTCCATCGAAAAGGCAAGTGGCGTATCTGCTGCATATTCTTAAATGCCTGCCATGGGAGGAAACTGTGCGAAATCGATTTGGGCAAGGGCAAGGTCAAAGCTTGTATTGGAAGAATAAGAATTCGCACGACTCGATGCCTTTCTCATAAAATCATATTACCTTTCGGCTATCTGACTGACGCTTTTTTCGTGTGTGTGTGTGTGTGTGTGTGTGTGTGTGTGTATAAGTAAAACGAGCACATGCCAGACAGCTCGTCGAAGACGCCGTCAAAACAACATCCGAAACTCGTAAAAACAAAGCTTTTTTTTCTAATGCGGCCCCTAAACACCTCCAAGTATCCGTTGTTCGTACAATTCGGTATACCAATGAATTCTCTCCCTATTGCTTTCAATGTTATACCTAAAAATACCGGCAAGGACGTATAGCATATACATATATTATGGAGCATGCCTGTTCGTCTCAGGGTTACGGCCAGGGCCACTGTCATGGTCACAACTTCTGCGAAATTCTCACTAACGCCGCGGCTCTTAGGAGGTATACCAAAGTCGTAAAGAGCCTATTCCGTTTTCAGCTTTCCGAATCTCTCTCACTCTCTCTCTCTCTTTCTTTTTCAGAAATATTCATTCATAGGAAAAAGGAACACGTGTATCCTTTGCAGAAAAGCTTTTCGTATTGCTTTTTCATATAACAAAATTTTAGGCGCGCATGGCCTATAGAGGTGGGTAGGCGACTTCAAATTTCTCTCTCGCAAACTTTGCTTTCTCTTTCTTTTCTCTCTGCGCTTGTAATTTAGGGTGCTATTCTCCTGTTCTGTTCGGCAGTCAATGCACTTTTCTAGATGGTATGATGGCTTTTGAGTTTAATGGCCTTTTTTGTTGTAATGTCTGCCGGTATAGATAAACTTTGGCCTTTTACTCTTGAAGACGTGAGTGTAGGCTGCTGTTATACTACTCCCTTCTTGCACTTTTTTTGTGTGCTAAACTGCCCAAAATACCTTTTGTCTGAGGATATTTTCATGATATTCTTTTATATTTAAAGGCTTCTTGTAAAAGAACACGTTTCCTTATTCGAGATTATCGCATTGCCATGAGAGATGAATAATTTTTAAGTTCCTCTAAAAGACTGAGCGATGAGGAACACAGCTGCTTGTCTTCCTCGAATTCTTAAATGGCAAGCGAGAATATAAAAAACGTTCCGAATTTCGTTTTGCTTCGAGCTAATTTCGATATGTCCTTTCCACATATGCTTAATGCCGCCATTATCATCAGCGTAATGTAGCATAAACTCCTTTGCTATCATGGAGCCAGTTAAGCTTACTTCAATATTGCATGTTCAGTTGCATGTTGCGTTAAATGAAGCTTGAAACTCTAAAGAAATCCCACGGAACACTCCGGGACTAATAGTGCAAAAAAAAAGGGGGGCGGGAAGGGAATATGACAATTTTGAAAGGAGCCGAGTATTGAGCACACGCCATGTCTTGTTAAGGCATATGTATGTGTGGTGGAGCCAACAGAATGCACGATTGCCAATCTCCTCGTATTCGTTGAAGACTCCTTCCATCATTTCAATGTTGTGCTGCCATTTCTATAAGGACATCCATTCAACGAGCAATGATAATAATGATTAATGTTTGTGTTTTTCTTTGCTTTTAATTTTTCAATGTTTGACGTCGGTTTCTCTGGCTTTTTTTTCAAATATTTTTTCAGGGTGTCTGGGATTCTTTCTTCGTCTGCTTTATATTGTGGACAAAAAGAATGATTTTTAAAAAATATTTTTTTAATTCAGTAAAATGAAAAATGCACACTGGAAAACTGTCGTTGGGCGAAAATGGGATTGCGATTTCATTGGATGCTCTCTTTCGCTTACTCCGTCGGAGTTTGGCCATTGGAGGGCACACACAGCACACATTGAGTTTCCATGGCAATGATAAAACGTTGCACGACGGTGTAATTACTCAGTGCATAATGAACGGAAAGTAAGAGTAATGGCATGAAAACTAATTGCATTGATTTTCCCTTCACACACTCACGGAACGCCGAAACATATTCAGTGATAGAATTAAAAAAATCATTGAGTGGTTTCATATCAAATGTGACGCAGTATGAACTAATATGAGGACTAAAACGTTGAAATTTAATGGAAATGTTGTTTCATTGGTATTAAGATGAATTTTTTCTATTGAGCCTAATCATTTATGACGTTATTCAAAGTTATTTCAATTAAGAATAATATATAAAAATTATGTACTTCCGCGTTGACAAGGATCAAATTAATGAACATTTGAAAAAATTTAATCTTAAGGGCGATTGTAATGATTGATTTCATTTTTCCTCTAAATTTTGAATAAATATTTGGGATAATTTTTTAGTTAATGATTCGCTGATGGCTCAATGGATGACGGAGTCAAGTCGTCATGTCATTTGAATAATTATGATTTTTCCTTCTTTTTTTTTCTCTTTCAATAAATCATTAATTATATTTTTTATCCAAAACGATTTAATGTGTCATTGCTTAGCTTTGTAACGTAAAAAAGATATTCATTTTTATCAAAGATTTTTTAATAAAAGTCTTAATTTATCATTAGAAGAAAGTTAGTGAGCTTTCTGAAGGGATTATATAATTATTTTCATTTTTAAATTATTATATTTTCAACTTGACGAGAACCCTTCAACTTCACTGATTTTGAATAAAGCTATCTCGCAGGATTCAAATTTGGCTGGCTTTCAGTGCGCCTGATGAAGGATGATAGGCAGGCGGGGGTCGTCGTCGTAATGGTGTCTTGCCGTCTAGCTTTTGATGCATTCGTTTCGCATCGAAATAACGAAAAGGAATGCATTGCGTTTGATATGTATCAACTAAGAGTTCATGTTGTTCACTCCAGCACCCAAGCAAGGCGGCATTCCTACTTCGTTTCATTCCCAAACGCTTCTTTTAATGTTGCTTCAAGGCGTCGAACTGTAAAGAAGATTCAAACGCAGCCATTGCAAGATGGAAAATTGCTTAAGATGATCAGGCTTTAATTTGAAGAGCTTCAATACTCCTCCAAAAGTACTTTCGCCTTAATTCAAGTCACAATTGAATGTAGGAACCTCATATTTCTTTTGTTCGAATACATTTCATTTTCCTAATAAGCCTTCCCCTTTCACCTGCCAGCGCAAACAGTTTTCTACTGAAGACAAAAAATTAAGTTTTTGATTCGTTTGCACCATCGACAGAGGCTGCTCGCTCCCTAAAAACGAAAAAAAAATGCCAGACTTTAATTGCATACGAAATGTTAAAGGTCACTTTCAACATGGTTTCGTGGCTCTGGAAGAAAAAGTCCGTTAAATATTCAGTTACTATGAGACCATAATGCAAGTCGATGAAATTGAAAGCAGTCGAAACGGACTGACTGCACTCAATTTTTGGCATCAAATAAATTGCTTATTTTGTTTCTCTTGTCTTGTCGCTGCAAAATAAGCTTCGAGACGCCGCCGCAGACCGTCGTGCGTCGTGCGGCGGTGTGAAGTCTATGGTTTTTTGGGGGCTTAATATCACTACCTCTCCATTTGCTTTTATCATTATATCATTTATTTATTTTGCACTTTTTCACTTTTTTTTTTTTCTTAAATGCTGTCAACCTTATGCTTTGAACGTTAACGTTTTTGTATGGCGCTCTGTCTGTCTGTCGTCTGGCTCACGGCGGGCGGTGTGATTTTCTGGTTTTCGTCGCTTAAGTTGTTATCTCGGAAAACTTTATGATTTTCGCAACTAACTTATGCTTCCTTTCTTGGCATTGCGTTCAGTTCATTGATCGGTGCTTTTTTTATATATATATTTTTTTTTTTTCATTATTATTATTGTGCTTTTGTGTTTTTGTTGTGCTGTCACCTTCGATTTTTGTTGCTTTTTACAAACTCGCAACAATAATTTTTTCTAACAAACAAACTAGCTAGCCCGCCCAACAAACAATCGGCGTTGACGAGGTTTCTTTTTGTTTGCATTTCAAATGTTTATTTTTCTACTTTTTGCAACCGTCATTTAAGGACATTAACTTCCTTTCGCTTTTCGCAGTGGTCATTGTTAAAAAAAAAAAAGGCAACAAATAAATTTCACTTGAATTCTTTCGCTTTCGACCCGAGCTCTCCTGATTGTATGCAACTGATAAGTCGAATACTTTCTACGTAAATTACTGGGAATGGCGATTCAAAAAGCAAAAAAAAAAAAGGGAAAATTTCCTTTCTGCTTTCCGATGCCCTTTCTTAAGGATTTCAAAGCGAAAAACTGCTCGAAAAACTTTAATTTACTACGGCTCTTTAGTTTCGTTTCGCCTGAAACTTTCTTAAATAACTTATGATTCTTGCTAATTACTTTACTTTTTTGATATCATTTACTTTTGTCTAATTAAAAAATTTCTTTTTTCAACAAATTAGAGCGCCCAGACATACAGGAAGGCGTTACTGAAAGTTCTCCTTTCGTTTTAGACTTTGGCTTTCAAGTTAATTTCGATTAGAAATACGAAAACTTCGTTAAACTTTTGCTAAACAAAGTTTTGGCCAACTTTCAATTTTAAGTTCGAAAAATGTCGAAGCGAAACTTTTAAAATAAAACGAACGAATTCCCTCCCCAAGGAGTCGTGTTGATAAGAGTTACATTTTGTGAAAACGAAACAGGAGGAGAATAAAATAAATGAAAAGACGACGTCAAAAGCACAAACAAAAAGTGTTGAATTGAGTGAGGGACACATTAAAATCTTTCCGGGAAAAGAAACGTGTCTTAATTTTCTTTAATTTGCGATCAGCTGTTTTATTTAAATCGATTTCAGAACGGAGTAATTCTCTCGTACTTTTACTGGGTTTATGGGTTCTCAATGTATCCCGTGACATAAGTATGAACGTTCTCGCTTTTTAAAATTCCTAATGGATTCACAGATAATCCAAAAATTACAATTATTCATAGAGAAAAGGGGGAAATATTCAATAAAAAAATAAATAAAAATTTAGCCAGACAGTTGAACATACCAAATGAATGGGTGGATGGGATGAATCAAATTCTTTCTGGAACGTCGCTCATTTGTTCTGGAATACACGCCCTTTGCTAGTTTTGTCGCTCCACAGCCCACTCCTGCAGTGCCCACTTGAAACTCGAAAATTATTTGTTGACTGTTGCAGGAATTTTTGGCCGCAATTGTCCACGGAGCGTTCGATTTATAAATGTTGGCTCCTTTGTCAGGATTGTTGTTTCATTGGCAGATTGTGTGGTTCCAAAATTCGCTGGCGACTTGCATTGTAGAGCATTCGTAGAGTTTTCGATTGCTTCTTTTCAGTTAAGCGATTTTATTGTTTTTCCTGCTGAAGCTGAAATAAATTGCACCTGGACATGAAACTGATGTAAGAAAAATGTCGTGAAAAATTTGTTGCATTCAACTGTTTTCGATTAGGAGCGGCAAATGTCCAATTGTGAGGAATCCAAATGGTTAAGTCAAAAAGAACTTTAAAGAATTTATTCGGTTTCATAAAGTTAAGTTTTCATTTTAAAAATACATTTTTTTCTCAGTGGCCGTCGTACTGTGTGTCGGCGGAAAGTTTTTCACGCTTGAAATTTATGCGCTTCGAGACTTTGATAACTTTCTATCACTTTATTCAGTTGGAAGACTCATAAATTTTTTGTCACCGGAATATGAACGAGGCATTGCGCATTTGTGGAAAGTTTTGCAAAGAAGTTTTAACGCTTAAATGTTGCACAGCACAATGCCAGTATCCCCAGTATTCGTCTAGGGTACCGGTACCTACCTGCGTGGCTGATTGCACCTTGTCAAATGTCTGTCTGGGAAAAGTTTTCCATTTCCAATTTGAAAAGACATCGTAACAAGATTTTGTCTTTAGGTTTTTTATTTTCTTTGTTCGAAATGCGGATTCTTGGCTTAAAATTTTTGTGCGTGGGTTTTTCTCAGTTGCCTTGAGTACTGCCAAAAATTGCTCTCTTCACGGTTGCCATCGCCATCGCCGTGCCTTGGCTCGGTTTAAATCGAAGCCGTTTGAATGTACTCCCCAGCCGCTTAACACTTAGCACAAGCATTTGCAATTTCACGAAATTCTTTGGCACTAGTTCATTGCATTATTTAGTTTCCGGTTTTGGGTAAAATGGAAAAGGTACGAAGGGAAAAGGTAGCGAGCGAGCGAGCATGCATGTGCATGTCAAAGGTGAAGGAGGAGCTTTAGTTTTAGTTTTAGGTGCTTGGAGCGCGCGGGAATCACACCGTAACATGCGAATCTTATCAACTGAAAGCCACTCAGACTTGTGTGGCTGGGAATTCCGTACATGTTTTGCAATACGTGTACGTGGGGAAGCTTGGCGTGCAATGGAGGAGCAAAGAACAACGCAGAGAGAAATGAAGCAAAAACTAAACACATAAAATATCCCTTGATATGGGAATGCCTGAAGTGCTTTTGTTTCATTCTTTTTCCTGTTATATCCTTTTCCTGTGGGTCTATTGTTTTTTCGATTACCTACACAACAGTGTATTGGAAACACTCGTATGCTCTGTTGTTTCTGCGATTGGGCTTAACTATCTTACTTTCGGTTTTCGCAATGCTTTCAATTTCACTAGAAATTGTTTTCTCATACGATTTCTCGTTTTTGCTATTTCACCTTGCAAATCCCGTATGGCTCCATAATCTTGAGATAATAGAAACGAAAATTGCATTTGAGAATTACCGAAGCTTTCGCTTTTATGCTGGTCGAACAACATGGCAACATCGGAGCTCCCAACCAACTGAAATGCGAAATATACAAACGAAGGCTACAACAGCTTGAACCCGAAGGACCAAAGGACCGAAGGACCGACCGAACGACTCCTACATGCATGCAGGCAGCTTGGTCGTTTAAGAATCCATGCAGACATTTCATAATTTGTGCGTCTGTAAAATAAAATTTATGGACGGTGATTATTACCATTCTGTGGTGGACTGCCAGACATGCTACTTCCCCGTACACACTCCTCACACACAAACACATATTAACATAGAAATTTCTCCCTCCTCTTCTATTTATCAAACTATGAAAAATGATTTTTGGCAAGGTTTTGCTTCGGTTGTGTAGCTTTTTTATATTTTTTTTTATTTATTCCATTGAGCAATAGAATCCTCTATGTCTATATTGAAAAATAATTTGAATGTTGATAAAGCCTTTTCTTTCGTTTAACGTATGTAAATTAAGCAATCGAAATAAAAAACAAAAAATTCACAAAGTGTGAATAACTGAAAATTAAAACATAAAAAACCGAAGCATCAGAAGCGGTAGCTTTTTTTTGACATTTGGTTTAACTTTTGACACTTGACACATTATCCAGTTGCTGTAGCCAAAAACGGACTCGCTGTTTTCCCCCCTTGGTTTTTACAACCCCCATGGCACGTAGAAAACATTTCGAGAAGTTTATACTTTTGAAATGTTTGTGTCACGTTTAAATGACTGCAACAACAGATCCATCCTGGCCTGACCGCGCGCGTAAAATGCAACCCTGCTGCACCCGAGTAGCCACCAGAACTTTATGCCTTTTATTTACGCTTAATAAAATTGCTTATACGATTCGCAATTCGCTTTTGTTTTTATTTTGTTTTTGTTTAAAGGTTGTAAAAACAAATAGAGCGCATTACCGCTAACAAAAATTTTGCAATAAAAACAAGATGCAGAAGAACAAACAACAGAACTTTGAAATTGAGTACGCCTTTTCGGGGTATTTTTCTGTCGCTATAACTTATGCTATTTCTCGTCGGAGAAGGTGGTAAGATATTTTTTGTTTTTTTATTATCCCTTTCAACAGTGAAAAGGAGCAAATACAATGCCGTTTTCTTCACTTGGGAAACTGCGTGCAAAATATTCGCAGACAAATTACCTGTCGCCGATGTTCAGACTTCGGGAATGAATTCATTTCAACGTTTCGAAAAATTACACTTTTGGATGCTTTATTACACTTCACAGAACACGCTGAGAGAAGCTCAAGTGTTTCATTTCATTTTATTTTACGCATTTTTTTGTTTTTTATTTTTTGTTTTATAACATGATATAGGAGAAGTAAAAGTTTGCGATGTTTCTTAACCTTTACGCGTTCATAAAATGACTTTATGTTTGATGTATTTTTTTGTTTTTGTTTTTTTTTTGCCAAAAAGGTGAATAAACTTTTTGAATCTTCTCTTATATTGAAGCTGATTTCCAAATAATTTCAAAAGGACCTAAGTTAGCGAACTCAATAAATTTATTTACGATAAAGTTTCTTCATCTAGGCGGAAGTATTGCCGCATGTTGTTGCTTTGGTCATGTTTTTTCATACAAAGCGTCTGTGTAAATGAGTAAATTTACTCACACTACGTTAATACGTATGTATACCATCAGCCCGATTCTGAATATTCCCAGGGAACGAATTCCCGGGAAATTTACTTTTCTCGAGACAAAAATTCTCCTTTTTCAAATAGATACGGTAAGGAAAATTATGAGTATGGGTCAAATATCCATTTCCCATCAAATTTCTTCCCCCAAATATTTAAAAAAGAAGAATTTTACTCTCGAGAAAAGTAAATTCCCCGGAAATTTGTTCCCCGGGAATATTCAGAATCGGACTGCATATATTTGCAACTAAAAAAATTTCAAATTGAGAAATTGAGCGTGTAAACGCTGACTTCAATCTTTATTTTCAAATAGCTAAGGGCCAATATTACCAAGCATATTTAAAATATTTTTAAAATAAAATTAAAATTTTTTAAAAATAAATTTCATTTTCAATATCGCAATTTTTTAAGTATCGAAATTTACGGCAGCACCCGTCTACTTCCAGGGCTGTGAGAACATTTGACAGCTGATTAGATCGTTATTTTTAAAAACGGATTCTATAAAGAGTCATTCTAACAGGTTGGCTGATAAGTCCCCGGTCTAACAAAGAAAAACACATTTTTTTTGTCAAAATTCGTTTTTATTATTCAACATAGTTCCCTTCAAGAGCGATACAACGATTATAACGACCTTCCAATTTTTTGATACCATTTTGGTAGTACTCCTTCGGTTTTGCCTCAAAATAGGCCTCAGTTTCGGCGATCACCTCTTCATTGCAGCCAAATTTTTTCCCTGCGAGCATCCTTTTGAGGTCTGAGAACAAGAAAAAGTCGCTGGGGGCCAGATCTGGAGAATACGGTGGGTGGGGAAGCAATTCGAAGCCTAATTCATGAATTTTTGCCATCGTTCTCAATGACTTGTGGCACGGTGCGTTGGCTTGGTGGAACAACACTTTTTTCTTCTTCATATGGGGCCGTTTTGCCGCGATTTCGACCTTCAAACGCTCCAATAACGACATATAATAGTCACTGTTGATGGTTTTTCCCTTCTCAAGATAATCGATAAAAATTATTCCATGCCCATCCCAAAAAACAGAGGCCATTACTTTGCCAGCGGACTTTTGAGTCTTTCCACGCTTCGGAGACGGTTCACCGATCGCTGTCCACTCAGCCGACTGTCGATTGGACTCAGGAGTGTAGTGATAGAGCCATGTTTCATCCATTGTCACATATCGACGCAAAAACTCGGCTGTATTGCGAGTTAACAGCTGCAAACACCGCTCAGAATCATCAACACGTTGTTGTTTTTGGTCAAATGTGAGCTCGCGCGGCACCCATTTTGCACAGAGCTTTTTCATATCCAAATATTGATGAATGATATGACCAACACGTTCCTTTGATATCTTTAAGGCCTCTGCTATCTCGATCAACTTCATTTTACGGTCATTCAAAATCATTTTGTGAATTTTTTTGATGTTTTCGTCGGTAACCACCTCTTTCGGGCGTCCACTGCGTTCACCGTCCTCCGTGCTCATTCCACCACGCTTGAATTTTGCATACCAATCAATTATTGTTGATTTTCCTGGGGCAGAGTCCCTTCAGAAAACAGTATTTTATCAAAACACGAAATTCCTTTTTTTCCATTTTTTTCACAATAACAAAAGTTGCTTCACAAAAGACGCTCTATCTCACAAACTAATTGACTTACAGACGTCAAATTTTGACACGAATCATTTGAAGGTTGCCACTATATAAAAATAATATGCATTTAATACTAGCGACGCCATCTATGTGTCAGACCGGGGACTTATCAGCCAACCTGTTAGTGATTGTTTCGTACTCTAAATTGCTGCCCTGTGACTCCAAAGCTTTTAGTCCTGCCCATCGTATTGTGTTATTTCCAAAACTGCATTTTTTTTGAAAATTATTTCTTTGAATTTTTCCTAACAGCTGGTTTGTGCAAATCGAACTCAAATTTGATATCATATTTAAACGCAATGCCGAGGTGATTTAAAATATTTTTTTAAATTTTTTTATTTTAAACATTGGAATGGTAAAAACCAACAGCGGATTTTTATTTTTTAAAAATTTTTAAATATGCTTGGTAGTATTGGCCCTAAGTCACGAAAAAAAGTTCTCAATAGCGCGACTATTCGCTTCAGTAACGAACGAAACGTTTGGAGACTCCATCCGAATTGAACTTAATGAAATTATTTAGAACGCATGGCGATGTAAACGTATTACACAAATTCGGCCATAAAAAAATTTAATTGAAAATCTCATAAAACGTGGAAATAGCGAGTCATAGCAAATGCTTTCATATCCGGTGATTCATTTCGGATTTGATGAGGCCTGCTCTGTTTATCCTAAACCTGCCTCAATGCGTTGCTTCATGGTTTCTTAAATGCGTAGCTCCGAAATGAGTTGCTTTTGCTTTTGCGCATCAAATTCGCTATGAAAAATGACGCAATTCACAATTTCTTGACTCTTTTGAGCAAAACTACGCAGGCCTATTCTGGAGTGGCACATGCGATATCTACTTTTCCGTATCTCTGCGTACTACCAATGAAAATGGAATTTGCTTTTAGGGGTTGTTTTTTTTTTTGGGCTTTCTTTGGTTTTCGATCGAAACCCGTTTTTCTTTGCCAGGCTTGGATACGAATTCAATTTGAAATATCGAAGCACATTTCTATTTTCGAAGTGCGCAGTTTCCATTCTTTTATATTACTTCTTGCTATGCAGAAAGTCCAGCTTTTATAAACTGCTGATGGTTCGTTTATTTCTTGAATAAAGAAAAAAAAATACCTACGTTAAAATATTCATGTATAGACAGGCACATTGTACACTTTTGAGATATCGATAATGCTTTTGTGTCGAAAGAGTGCTGCTTTTACACCCTTGCTTTGTTATGTGCCACGCGCCTTGGCGTTAGGATCTGCCACTTAATTCCTATTCTTATTTTGTTGGAACATCTGTATGGGCAATTTCTTATAACTCCTAATGTGTTTGGTCACTTCCGGTTTTTTTTTTGTTTTTTGTGGACGTTGCAAGTGGACACGTTGTGTGCAAATATTATCGGAAATTGCAATTTTTGCAGCTTGTCATGGCTCATCAACTGCTGCCTTATTTCCTTTGAAATTTTGTTATTTTCGTATAAATTAGAGGATCGCAAAATATGTGCAACCCTAACACAGACCAGTAAAAACCCTTTTTGTGTTGATTTTTGTTTTGCAAAATTCCTGTTTTATGAGCACATGTCCTTTGTGCGTGCTCTGCCACTCAGGCGCTGCACTAATTGCACTGCAATGGCACATTCGTGTGGTTTTAATTTGCATTCGTTTTTGGTCCGTGCTTGATTTACGCAGTTTTTTGTGTGTACGCCACGCCAGACAACGTTCATAAGTTTGCAGCTTTTCTTTTGTTAAACCATCTCGATTTATCGAGCTCACGTTGCACACGCATGTAATTATATGGAAAGCATTTATGAGCCACATGCACACTGATTTAAATGCGATATGCAATATTTGTTATGCTTAAACAGATTTTTTTTTTTTTTTTTGCATTTTCTGACTAAACATTTACCATGTCCGTCATCTGCCATCAGCGATTGGGGAAGCAGCGGAACGCCAAAACTTTAGCGCCGCAATTACTCATAAAGCTTATCGCAAACTCCGCAAAAACTGTGCTTCCATCATCTTCAACTTCAAGTTCAACTTCAACTATTTCAATCACTTACTCCGACCTTCAAGTGCATCTAAAATCATTTTTATGCATATCCGGGCACAATTTATTCAGCAGCGTTCGCCCGAACTTTTGCGAAATTGCTGCACGTCATCAAGGCAGTGGCTGTCGCAGTCGCAGTCTAGTCGAATCGAGTCAAGTCAAGTCTTGTCTGGGCCACCAAGAAAACCCCAAACATAACAACGTCATTACCACGACTTCGATAGCGTCGTTATGCATAAAAAATATGAATTTAAATTTGCGCTGATAAATCTAGAGGATTGCGAGCTCCTTCCCCTCAAATAAATTCCTTTTTTTTTTTTTTACGATTATGCAAGTTGACTTTAGATTTGAAATCTTATTTCGTAAAATGTTGCGATTTTGAGATTCTGTTTCTTAAAAATGTTTTCAATTTATTTGTTCCCTCAAAGTTTCAATGGGTGGAGCCAATTTTTATTAAAAATTGCTTATAATGATTTTCCCTTTCCCTTTTCAACTTAAGAAGTCTAGCAGCGTTTTTATTTTCTCTCATTTGTTTTCATTTTTTGCGAGAATTTTTTTCTTCCATTTCAACAGAGCTGGCAGATTTGCGCAAAGATTAGTCTTTGATAAAGCGAATTCCGCAGCTATTTTGTAAATGACTGTCACCATTTCATGTCATGTCGTCTTAGTTCTGTGGTGACAACTATAAAAAACCGAAGAAAATCCAAACAGAAGAGCTTATGAGAATGAAGTTTAAATTTTGATGGCGTTCATATACACAAGTGGCGGATGAAGAGGAGTGACTTTTTAAAAAAAAAAAAAAAAAAAAAAGTTCTTACATATCTCCATGTGCAGTCTGCAAATGCTGACTGAAAAGGATTTAAATTGCAAACATAGTTTTTTTGTTGTTGTTTTTGCTGCTTGTTGCATTAGATTATTTGTTGACAAATATTGTGGGATTTTTGATGAGCATTATTTTGACAGTTTTTTAATTTGATTGTGGGGACTGACATTCAGTTTTAACTCGAACCGTTCAAGTCTAGCGCTATATCTGTAGCAAGAAATGACATTAAAGCTCAATTTTAATATATATCTTTGGGTATTTTGACGTATTCAAATATCATAAATCAGACAAAAGCGTTCATAGAAATTGTTGGATTGTTTTATTTACAAATTCTATGGACAACTGTTCTTTCAGAATAATCTAAATTAGTAAAACTATGTAAAATAAAGTACATTATACTCCATTAATAGTATATAGTATTATATTGTCTATTTTCAATTTTAATGCCATAATAATCAGGGACTCAATGACCAGGTACTCTGCTTGAATTGTTTTCACTATTTTCTGAAAAAAAAAAAAAAAAAAAAAAAATAAATATATCACTTATAGATAAAAAAGGCTCATACTCAAATAGAAATATCAAAATTCTATGAATCCTTTTCGGATATTTATTACATCCAACATAAGCCCCATAATTCAATTAAAATTAATCCGATTTTTACTGCTTGCTTGCTTCAGAATTCTCTTCTCCCCTATCTCAATGGTAATTGTTTTGTATTGCTTTGGAAAAGCTGTAGTTCTGATACACTAAATTCCATTGGGCTTCCCAAGATTGAAAGGGTTGTTGCATAAGAATATTCATATTCGCGGCCATGAAAACAAAAAAGAGAAATACATTTTTTTTTCTTTCTTAAGCTGCTATAGCAACGTAAAATTTATTCAATTAGAAAAATGCTCGCTTTGTTTTCAGGATGTAAGAAGCTCTCAAATGAAAGGATTAATATGAAAAGCGCCGTCCGATTTAAGTGCATGCGAAGCACATTCATTTCCTAATCCTACTTGAAAATTTATTCGGCCATAAAACTTTAAAAAAAAAAATTAAAAAAACGGATTTCCTGGGAGATTGAACAAAATCTTTCGAGTTTTTGAATGTTAAAAACTCGTGATATCGAATCCTTTTTAGGACTTTTGAAATCAATTTTACGCCAGGACTAAGCTTTTACGGTAGCTTAACTCGATTTTGTACTTCTTCTTCTCGTGTCGTATCGTATCGAACATTTTAGAAGAACAATAAAAGTATAAATTATCTTTTAAATCATGCTTTAACACAGAAAACCTTTTTGAGTTAACGATGCCAAAATGACAATGGCATGGGAAAAGAACGGGAGCGGCGAGGAAACATCGAGAAGCATCCTACAATATCGAATTCTCTACCTGTAGGCTGAACTCAACTGAGAACAATGCGTTGCGATTTTGGAGCGTCTAAAAACAGCTTATATTAAATTACCAAAAATTGAAAAATAAAGAATTGAATTTATTGTTTTGTGTTGCTGTGGTTTTCCATTTCGACCGGAGAAGCCCAGAGCAGGATTTTTTTTTTTATTTTTTTTTTTGTAAACCCAAACCAAACCAACACAAAAAAAAAACACTTAAGAAAGGGTATCTTGTTTATCTGACAATGGCCACGGTCACAGTTTGGATTTGTGCTGCAAAGGCCTCATTGCTCTAATTTTCGTTAGCTCGATTGAGTTTTACCTGCGAGGCCTCAAAAGAAATTCAATCGCTCGACGGTTTTGTGCGTACCGCGTGGTTTATAATTTCTCCTCATTGTGCTGCTCTATTTTAACAGCTACCGCCACTGCTTAATGGCTTCGAAGAATATCAACTTACGACGAAAAAATATAATCAGATATTTAAAATCTTATCGCGTTGCGTAATGTGACATTTTTAATTGTTAATTTCTTCAATTTTGAACAAATTAAATGGTACTCGATTCGTATTAATCACAAAAAACATTGAAATTTTCCTATTTTTCATCCAGGCATGTACATATTTTATTATTTATAAACATAGTTTGAAGAAGTATTTCACCTCGAAATTTCAACAAATTTCCAAAAACAAAATTTAATTATAATTTTTAAAACATTTTTTTTCCATTGAAAGACCCTAAATATAAAAAATGAATTTTATGATTTAAAATTCATCACATTTGTCAGCTGAGAAAATCTAGTTATGAGACATTGCCCAACCTACATACGTTCCTTATCAATTTTAGAAAATCTCTGAAACAGACGGCCGTGTTGACGTAAATTACAGTGATAGATAGATATCACATAATTAGTTCGACTACTTCAACAAGGTAGAGTATGAAAAAATCACGTCCCTTTTTTACATGATGCACCATCATGATGACCGCAGGTACCTACATTAGCACAAGTCGTTGTAAATTTTCTGTAACACTTGGGATTTCTGAGTTTAATTTTCCTAACATTGCGTGTGAGGCCAAATCTTATCGTCGAACGGCTTCATAGAGTGCGACAAGATGACACCATAACGGGGTTTTTTTTTCCCCAATAGATAGCATGCCTTTTTCGAGGGTACCGTAGTAAAATGCTCTTCTATAATATTTACTAATGAACCAAAAAGTTAGGATAATTTCCAATATTAAAGTTGTTTATAGGATCCTGATAGATGTCTTTTTGTAACTACATATTTGAAAAAAAAAAAAAAATTCAAGATTTTGAATATAACCCAGCCGGAAACGTCCCGGTAAAATAATCAATGACTTCAGCATGATATTAGAGCTGCGACTCCTCCTGATTGTACACCAACTTTCTCATGAAATCTAAACACAAATGGCATTGGCCGTCATAAGAGCACATTTCACGAATTGATAATCGAATTTGGAGTAGATCTACTCCATCTGTCGATACTTCTATCGATGACAATGCCAATCGGAATTTTGATGAATAACATTTCCTCTCGATGGCAATGCCATTGCAATTGATAAGTACTCAAATTTTCCCTTTGATATCCTTGGTGAAAAAATTAATGAATTGGTCATTTATGAGAAAATTTCCGGCTGGGTAAATATTTAACTGAAAAATTTGACCGAAAAAGTCAAAAACTACGAAAGCAATTTAATGCAACGTAAATTGTTCTCGCGTAAAGAAGAATGGGCGAAACTCGTAAAATAGATTTCGCATTGTTTTCGCATCGGCATTAACTTTAATGTGCGCATATTTAAAGTTATTCGATTTATTGAAAAATCGAGAGTAACATTCGTGTTTTCGAGGTGCTGTGATATTCTGAAAATCGCTTTTCCAACGATTCCGATGCGTGCTGTTTTGTGAATCGCTGTGAAATCTCATTTCGAATAGACTTGGGATGCTTTCAGCCTTGCGGATTGGGATCGAATTGCCCATATTTTTAAATTGATCACATAGGCAGCTAATACAATATTATGCAGCTGAACTTGTTTAACTTAGCATTACACGTATGTATAAGGAACGATTTGGGAAATTTTTTATGAATCTTTCAAAAATTTACGCAGATCACCCTAAGAGTGGGATCAACAAATTTGACAGCGTCCTAATGTATTGGAGCTTATGTCAGTTGGATGGATGCATGACATGCTTATTAAAAGTTTTAAAAGGATTCTGCTTCGTACATACATACATATGTCTCATTTCAAATTTCTCCCTTGTAATCGAAATGAAAAAAAACTGACGACGTCATGGTTTGGTTTAGCTCAAAACTGTCTGTCAGCACATCATCATTATGACTGTAATTAATGCTGACAAAATTCCGCCAAACTAAAACCGAAACCCTCAAGAAAGTGATGCTGAAATATTTTCGCCGAATTTTTCGGTCGCAGAGCACCCACAAAAAGTGCAACGATCGCGCGTCTCTCGGAACGGCAACAAAAAAAAAAAAAAAAAAGAGTCAGCGTCTTCAAAAGAATCTCAAATCAAATGGAACGCACGTTCGGCGGGCGTACGCGCTAGAACGGATACGTTATGTAGCGCACGCAACAAAGCGAAAATAAAAATTAAAATAAAAATAAAACTACAAACCAAATAAACAAATAAGTGTGTGTGGTGTGTGAGTGTGCATATGAAGAGAAAAGATTTCAAAAGCAAAAACACGCTGCCGTCGAGTTCATTGCTCCAATTCAATGCTAGCTGCAACTGCACGCGATTGCAGCTCATCACCCGCTGCCCGTCGCCCGTTGCCATAATCGCCACTGCCAACTGCAGCTCGAATAGGTGCCGTTGCCGTTGCCATCGCCGCTGCCGCCGCCGTCAAACGCCAGCTCCGTTGCAGCCTCGAGAGTTTCGATTGCGTATTTTGCCTGCTCGCGCACAAAATATTTATGAGTCGTGTTTTTAATAATTTATTATTTTTTTTTTTCATTCGCTTTGCTTTTGTTTTATTAGCTCTACTCGTTACTTCAACATTTTTTCTGCTAGTGAAATTTTTTAAGTAGATTTCTGAAACTACACGAATGCCTTTTGAACGTTTTGATTTTCATTCTTTTTTTTTTTGGTTTTCTGCGGTTTCGTGCTCATAATTTATTTTCATACTAAACCTTCATATTTATGCGTTGACGAATTCTATTCCATAGTAGAGTGTGTATTCGAAAGCATCACTTTCTCGGAACACTATGGCCAGCAGTTTTCGTCCTCTTACTCCCCCAGAATATTTTAAAGCGACTGCGATGCGAGAGGAAATGTATGAATGGATGTGTGGTGGGTGATATTCCTCTGTGGATAAATGTGAATTCTAAAATAAACTTTCAAATATGACGATTTAATATTTCAACTCACGAACAAATATTTTCATTTGCGACACAATTATATTTTTCTTAGAGAAAAAGCCATAGCAAAATGTTATTAAAGGCAGTTTGTTCCGAGATTATCGTCTTTTGCAAAGCTAAGATGTTAAGCTGCATTAGTGAAGCTGTCATCGAGTGAAGATAGACATGTCTTGACGTGTGCTTTGCTCTTCATGATGTCACAATATATTGTACAATCAAATGTTGATAACGTGGACATCCGGTTTGTTGTTGGATAGTATGTAGCAGCTTCCGTAATTCGAGGAATGTTACTTGTTTGTTCCTTCAAGTAGAACTAAACAATTTGATGTCACCTTCTTTTGCCATTCGCTTTTAATATTAGTCAGGATCTTGCGAATATGCGTACCGCTTTCACCTCGGGAATGAACGAAGTGCTCTTCACATAAAATCAAATTGCATTACTTGTATCTGATTTAAGAGATTTGGGATGGCCATGAAAAAAACGGCAATGCCTGTGACCTGCGGTGGCGTTGCCCGTCTATGACCAAATGTGCGTTATCGTACAATAAATATATTTGCTTTCAATCAATGAATTGAATGATGTAACGCAGAAGATGTTGCAGCGGCAGCTTGAAGAATAAAATAAGTTATTATTGTGAGAACATCTGTAGAAAATATAGCTGAGAGAAAAAAATGCGAACAAGAAAGAATAACTTTTTTAAAAGCATTCCATTGAATGGCGCGCATCACTAATCGGATCGCAACTATTGCACTGCACTGCGTTGACGACCTATCGCACACGATTTTCTATTAATCTACAATTTGAGCAATAGCAAAAGCAGCAATCAACTCGACAATAAACAAAAGCGATGCGGGCAGAGACGGTGCCGGCGCCGGTTGCCGCTTGCCGCTTTAACAGCCGGCGACAACGACAACGTTATTCGCTAAGCAATATTATTTACACCGCTTGCTGGCGTCAACATCGCCATCGCCATCGTCGGTCGCCGTTGTTGGCGTTTACATGGACGTGAACGTGAACGTCAGCGTCGGTCGTTCAACGCGGTGACTCGGTCTTGGCCGTTCGTTCGTTCGTTCGTTCGTTCTCTGGCACACGCTCTCGCCATGCAAATGAAATTTGCATGCAGTCGCTCGTTGCTCTATCAACTGTCGAACAAACTATTTGTCGTTTGGTCAACTGGTCGGTCGGTCGGTCGATTGCGTGGTCATTCATGTGTCGCGTTCTCGACAACTAAATTCTGCCCCGCCCTCTCTCTCGCTCTCTCTCTTTCTGTCTATTGAACTATTTGACTAATTGCATAAAGCTTTTTATTTGTGTCGCATCGCCGCATCGTCGTTCCGCTGCCTCTGATGCATTTTGACGTTCCAACGTTTTGTTGCGCTCAGCGTGCGATTTGTAATTATTTTTATTATTTTTATTTGTTTTCTTTTTTTTGTATTTTTTTGCATCGATAGATGCATATGTACACTGACGACTGACGTTGATAATTACTTCGATATTGAGTGCGCTATATGATCATTTGGCGGAGATGGGTGTAAACAATGACCGATTTTCATAGCAAACTTTTCTGTCTACATTTAGGTATCTGAATATGTTTGTATGTGCGAAAAAAAGTTTCTGCTTTTGTTTATCAGCATGAGCTACTAAAAGAACTTTGACAATTATTTGTACCATATTTATTAATTTGTCAAAAATAAAAAAAACTAATAAACTTCATGCTTAATGCAGATTTAATAATGAAAAATGTAGACATCAGACAGAAGCATTGCTGCATGCACATTAAAATGTTCACCAACGTTTGAAGTTTTTTTTATTTTATTGATAATTATTTCACGTTAAAACCTACACGTTTTTTGACAAATGAAACCTTTCAGCTCCAACGTTGATTGCTGCAGCTGTAGAACAAAAAAAAAAAGAACGAAAAAAAAAACAAAATTAAAAAGGAGGCAATTTTTACTATCAGCTGCAATCTCACATAAATCTGCTAGAATTGTCATTGACCGCAGACAATTCATTGCTTAAGCTCTAAAATATTTTCAGCCCAATAGACGACGCAAAGCAAAGAATTTAAGTCCACCGTATAGTTATGTGTACAAACATAAATCACTTAAAAAAAAATAAGTTGCTTCAAAAGATTCCAAAGTATTTAAGTTTCAAAAAATTCTTTCTACTTAAATTCGTGAAAATCTCTTAACAATTGGTTATTTTCCTTTTTCTTCCAGGTAAGACTCATGAAGCCAGGGCCATAACATTGGTCTATCATTGCACGTGTGTACGTAAGTTATCGATTGTATCAGAGCAGAGACAGAGACCCTTTTCAGAATCGCCGTATCGTCGCATCGTCGCTTTCAGTTTCAGTTTCGTCTGTTCATAATATTTTTCTATACCCATAACTCTGGCGCGGTTAATTTCATTTCGGTTCATTTGCATATTTTCTGTATAAATTCGTAATAATCCACAGCTAATTACATGGTTTAAATCGAAATAGGCTTCTCCGTGAGGCCCGGCTCGGCTGGGCTATGCAAAACGCAACAATAAATGCCGCTTAAGATCAAAAGCAGTGATTAGCCCCAATTTATACACCCAGCGACAGTAATTAAAATAGGCAAATAGACTATTATCCAGTTCGACTCGTGGCTGTGTGTGTGTGTGTGTGTGCCGATCCCTCAAGGTCTAGATTTTGACGGAATTGATTTAATTGTCTGCCAAAGAGAAGGCGTGTTACAGTGGCTTCTCCACAGCTCTTCTCATGTATGACTGTTTTAATAGTAGTCATAGCCATTTCCGTTGCTATGACCAGAAAACTTTTTTTTCTCTGGGAATTCGGTGTAGAAGCTAAGCAAGCCAAGCCACACATTAAGTTTTTTCTTAGGCTGTCCCTTTGTCTGGATTTGCTACGCATTTTTCGAAGAAGTTAAACTAAAGTTCAATCAGTCTTAGGGTAAAATATTCAAGGCGATTGAGGTTAAAGGCGAACACATAAGAAGCATTTTCAAGGGCGTAAGCCCTTTTCATGGTTTCATTTACCAATCATCGTCTTGGGCACACAACAACCTCATTAATTAATACCTTTCTAAAGATGACTTTTTGATGAGTCTCTAAAGGTAGCTGTTGACGTCGTTTAGGTTTATTTTTTACCTTCTCAAAATATAATTTTTTTTTTACCAATAACTGAATTTCTATTAACTGCTTCATTGCATTCATTTCATGTGAAAAGCCGGACTTAACGCTCGGGCTTTTTACTTTTCCTCGTTTCTGGTGTTGCTTTTAATTATATTTCTGTTCGGTTTTCTTGGCAAAATATGTCATAACAAGCTCTGCGCCGTCCTATCGTTACGTGCCAACTATCACAACGGAAAAAAAATTGTGCTCGCGCCAAGTCAAAATTGTAATAAAGAACGTGCCTGCCTACTCGTTTGACTCCGTCGAATGCAATCGCTCAATCGAGCCGGCATAGCAAAAAAAAAAGAAAAAAAAAAATAAATAAAAATAACAAAAAAAATAGAAGAAATACAACGACGAGTACGACGATGGTGATTACTAAAATAGTAATACAATAAGTAAAATTACAAAAAGGAAAAAGAAAAAAAGCCGAGCTTTTCCGCTCCCCACCGCCTACCCCACTGACTGAGTGACTTAACACGATTGCGCATGGTGAATGCTGCACGCTCACGCTGCATCCGCATGCGTCGCAGTTGCGGCGGCTGTTGCCGTTTGGCCGCCATCACAATCTAATGTCAGATAGTTTTGCGGTCGCTAACCCGATGAGGTATGAAAATAGTGCAAAAAATAATGCAAAAAAAAAAAAAAAAAACAAAAAAAGCCAAATGTGCAATGGAACTATTTGCGTAGAGTGTGGCCGCAACGATGGGGGTTCATGTGAGTTGTGTCTTTTCGCAAGCGTCGTAAGTGCGAATTGCAATGAATGCAAATTGGCATGATTATGCCAGTCGCAGCAGCGGCAAGGCAGGAGAACAATTGTAAAAAGAAAATTATTTATGTATGAATTTATCAGTTTAAGAGGATGCTTTCGGAGTGCGAAAATGATCGTCGTCGTCATTGTTGACTGATTACTCTTCTTCGTTTGGTTAGCTTCGTCGAATATGGATACAATATTTTGTATGGCGTTTGAGGAATGAGGAATCAAGTATTGAATAGCAAATTGATTTTTTTTTTTTTATTGTAAATAAGTATGAAAATTTATAAAAAGTTGAGCAACCGAATCTTTCTACATGGTCTTCAAGAGGAGGAACAGCTGCTGCACAAGACACTGTCGAAAAGTTTATACAATCGGTATGACTGTCGCAAAGGGGAACAAATATTGAAAGAGCAAACATTCTTATCAATCGATTTGCCCCCATAAATAACTAACAAATTTCTCATATTTATGATACCTCAAAATTGTGTCATTCGGTTTGTTTTTTTCCCCGTTTTTCAATCTAAATTTTCTATACCTCTACCAGTAACAATGAAGAGTGCAGTTTTGAAGTTTTCGGTTTTTTATTTTTATTTTTTATTTATATTAATTTTGTTTTTTTTTATACCTTCAATGCCTGGTGTCTTTCTGTACAATTTTCTTATTTATTTAAAACCATCTTCAACAAATTCTTTCCTTTACTATTGACACTGCCTAATTTTTGTCGTGGGGACGCGAACCGGGTGGAAAAATTTCCCGATTCGAACCGTGTTGGAACTTTTGGATTGGTTCGCAAAACCGGGGTTTCTTCTTCTTTGAACCGGGGTTTCGGTTCGGGAATTTCTCAAACTGTAAAAATTTGTTGTTCCCACTTCTAACGCAAGTTTTTACCATTAAAGGATAAAATTTGCACAATAAAAAGTTAGTGGTGGTTACCTTACTCATATTAGGGATGGTACCGATACTAAATTCATAAGAATATCGACTAAATTTTTTTATTTTTTTGGGGGGTGGGCCATGGGGTGCAGGCAAAAATGAACGTGTATAGACCGCTCTACTATGCAGGTGTAGAAAAGTTTGTCTATTCAAACTTTGTAAAAACGAACCCCTGACTTTAAAAAAAGCGGTTCGGTTCGGTTCAACCAATTGTGAAAAACTTTGGTTCGGTTTATGGTTCGGTTCGTCAGCAGATAAAAGCGGGTTTCCGGTTCAAAACTGGTTCACGTCCCTGTTTTTTTTTTTTTTTTTTTTTCATTAAAATTGATCGAGTTCGTGCCGTGCAGAGTGTTATCGCTGTTTATCTTCTTTATAATTTAATATTTAATCTTTGATTGAAAAATGTAAACAATGCCGCTGTCGCCTAAGCAAATAACCTACGATCACAATCGCCTTGTCACACGCGATTCCACAAGGAAATAAAAAGGATCAATGAACGTCGAAATGTACAAATTGACTGGCCATGTTATCAAATTCAAATCGAAATGTGGAACAAAAGTTTGAAATAAAACCGCCCAGTGCTACTTAGAGTCAAACTGCCTCATCGACTGGGTATTTTGAAGTGCACTCACAAGACAAAACGCATTTTAAAATGTCAATTTTCTCACATATTATGAACGTGAGGCCTAAGGCGATGTGTCTGAAATAAAAAACTACAAATGCATTTACAAACAAACAAAAAAAAAAAAAAAAGAAATAAATCGAAAAACAAAAACTACTTAAATAAACACAGAAACGCTTTTGGCTTTTGGCGCTGTTGCAACAACACAAACATCAACAGTAGTCGGTGGCGGTGGCGCATTCGCATTCGACGCCACCGGTACGCTACGTTCATTGACTTCTCGGCACATATTGTGGTGTCTTATTTACATTGCACATCGGCCAGCTCAAGCTAAGCCAAAAGTCAGCTGCTTTTGAAGTAACTTGCTGCCTTCTCCTCCGCTTCATTCAAAATTCATTTACTGCTTTAGTTGGCCCCGTCGTCCACTGCCAAGACGATCAGCCGCCGTTGGCATTTAAGCGCTAACCGTTTAGCCACCTTACCCCATTTGCTACAAAATTTACAAGATCTTTTGGATGACTCACAATAGTCGTCGATGGCGGCTGGGGCTGGTGTTAGTTGCGCAGGCGCCTCTGAGTGAGCTTTTAAGTTGAAGCCAGCAGCTTAATCTCTCGAAAATCACAGTCGAAATCAACGTTCATTGTCCGAATGCCGTATTATGTTTATTATTTTTGCAACAATAGCTTCCAATTTTGTGGGAGTCACCTCAATCGGTTGGTCGATCGGTCGGTCGGTCGGGCGTTTGATTGCATTGCCTGTTGCTTGTCTCGTTGATCATATTGCCCACACTTGACTGCTGCTTCGAGCGCTTAATTTAACTTCCCAAATGCGTTGTGCAATGGCGCAACTTCTAATGGGTTCGATATTTCGCGCTGAAGAACAATGTCGCTTAACATCAATCTAAGAACAACTTGAGTTTTTCAATTTTTCCCCCTTAAGGTTATACAGGCATGCCTCACATTGGTTATCAAGTATGTATAGGCTCTGAACAATCTTTTAGGGTAAATTTGAATAAGTATATATACCTATATATTTCTAAGTAGTCTTTGATAATCTCATTGCGATGCAGCATATTTAGGCAAGCTGCAATCAGCTCCAAATACCCCCACTACGACTGACTATTGTCTTAAAAATTCTTAACGACATGCATTCAATTGCTGCGGCTCGAATAGATACTGCGCTGCTAATTTGTTGTCTTTTAATCTTTTATTTGACTCCTGCATTTATCTACGTGCTCTGTCAAACCTAAACAATGGCGTCAATTCGCGCAATTTACAAAAACGCCCACTTCCTCTCGCTTGAGGCACATACGTACGTACGTGCATGTATGTAGAGAGGTCGTAATGAGGCGTGGAACGAGTGCCATCAAACCATTCATAGTGCATTACTCCGCGAGTATCTAGTATCTAGTTAAGCTGTTAACAAAACTCTTTTAAGAAAGCAATAAAAAATTCAAGAAGTGCCTTAAAAAAACATATGCTCAGGTACCTACATACAAATATAGCTATGTATGTACATTGAAGTGACGTTGAATGTTGGTGACTGAAAGATAATTGCGATTCCGCATACGATTTCGTCAGTGCTAGTAGTGCAAGCGATCGCAATTATTATTTTGCCTATATGTTTTTTGTTTTGCCTGCTTTTAATTGATTGCCGTTGAAGGGCAATAATCGATAGTGGTATTGGTGGTGATGGCGATGGCGATGGCGATGGCTGTGGGAGTCGATAGTCACAGCGGCGGCACTATTTATTGCTGCTCCACCTCAAGCATGTTCGCTGTTTGCTGTGAGCTTGTACAAACACACATAGCGCAACGGTTTCTAACGTGCTGCAGTTGTTGTCAATTGGCCCGCTTTTGTTTCTTGTGGGTGAATGAACTTTTCCTCACTACGACCACGACTGCGACTACGTTTCGAAGAATTTCGTTTTATTCTCTCAGCATATGGGCATTTTTCTTGTTTATGACTAAGCTCAACTCGAGGCGCTTTCTAGCGGACGGACAGCGCTTGTCCACAACATATTTTTAAGCCTCCACATAAATCAATTGCTATCTAATAAATTCAATTAAGCGTGGAACAGCTTTCTAGAAAACTTTCAGTTTTAATAGATATTGTGCCTTAAAAAGAACTACAAGAATCTTAGGCTTAATTGATTTAATTCGTTTTATTTCTCTGTTTACGTATATATATATATATATTTTTTGTTTATCTTGTTCAGTTATTTGCAAATTTCATAATTGTCTAATTAATGCTCGCCAAAGGCGCAATCATATGAGTAAAATTTGTAGATAAATTGATAGAAACCACAGAAGGAAAAATCGCTGAAAAAAGATAACCGAGAAAGTCTGTACTTCTTATGATTTATCATTGGTCTCGATTTCATATATCTCATAAAATGTGATTTTCATCTTGAAAGGGTTAAGCATTTATCGTTTTTATTCTGAATGCCTTTCAGCGACATGAAGTCATAAAAAACGTTTTTTTTTAGCACACAAAAATGCTCATAAAATTTATCACATTACATTTTTCCATAACAATTTAGAAAACCAAGGCCCAGAATTTAAGAATCGATTTGTGAGCTAAATTTTATAAACTATTACAATTTTATTTTACATTTTATATTGTTCAAATCTTTTAAGAACGCATATCCTGACGATGTAAGTTTTAGTTTTAAAAGACAAAGTCTCCGAAACGCAGCGAATGTCTAAAGATAACCGAATTTTGTGTGTGGGGAAAAGCTTCTTTAAAATCAATTTTCCAGGTATTTGAAGTCAAGGAGAATTTAGCAGACACTCAAAACATTTTATTCATTTTGCACGAACCGAACATAAACATTGAGCTTATGAAATGTCTAAATTAACATGAGACTTCAAGCAGACTATACCCAAAAAATGTTATCATTTTGGGAACCGCTATTCGTCAAAACACGAATGAATATGAAGGCAATGAACCGGAGAGCTCAGGGCAAAGGACACTCGCGCTGTCATTCACATTGCCAAAGCACACCGGCACAAAATCTCTGGTTAAATGGTCATTGACTTAGGTATTTCAAAAATGGTCATGCTAAAAAAAAAAAAATGTCGTCTTGGTTCTCTTTATAAAAGAGTTTGCAATGTATTAACTTTGAGCAGAATAAACCTAACTGTCATAAAGTTTTCAACTCTTTCAAGTGGAATGGAATATCTTTTTCATTTTCCATTTTAGATATCATTTTAATCCTATCCCCCATTAATTGGTAAAACATTTTTTCCCCAAATTTTGACTTTATTGACTTTTTCCTCTGCACACCCCCCATGTGAAGCAGCTTGAGTTGCCGCGACTGTATTGAAGATCTTCTAAGAGGATCGATAGCCGAGCTAAGGCAATGCTATAGTGAGACACACACACACACACATATGTACGGAAAATCAGTTGACTTGCACATATTTTTCGTTGCCTATCAGTTGGTTTTTCGCATCGGAACTCCCTTTCGTATCCAGACATGCAAAAACATGTCATGGACTCGTCAAATTGCTACAGATTATTTAATTTATCCTCGTAATTTATTCAAGCACTGTGAAGTTTAATTTATAATGGCCCTTAAATTTGGAGCGTTCTTGAAATCTATTTTCTATTTTCATTTAAACTAACATGGCCAAAGCAATTTTTTTTGCGTCCTTGTAGCTTCAAGGTGGCGCTTTGCTATGGAGCTTTTTGCTTTTATTGACGCTACTCCGAAAATTTTAATGTTGTCCCCAAAGCCGGAAACTTGCTCTGTCTGTTCGGTGTCTGATCAGCTTATTGTCAAGTCAGTCGTTAGTAATCGAGAGTCATTGTACGTAGGACATTGAAATTGCGACAAACTTTCGCTGCGTCAAGTGCATGTTAGTCCTGGCGCCGATTCCATTGGTATCTAAGACACTCAAGTGCCCCTGTTGCTGTCTACGTGGGCATTATAGTGTGCAGCTTCTGCCGCTGGTTCACTTGACAACGAGTCGTCGTTTATCTTGTCTGCTGTTACGTGCCGTTTTTCTTAAAAGCCAGGATGGCCGGATGGCAAGGCGAAGCGATGTGCCCCTTAGCTTTAGATTCGAACATGCTGCAGAGCTGCAGGATGATGCGTATCTATGTGGCGTGCCTTTTTAACATTGATTTAATGACATTGACATTATTGGCGGTGCTGTTATTTCGTGTACCTACGTTGCAACATTTTGTCCTCACTTATATGTATATGTATATACACTTATATATTCCAACGCTTTATGAAATGTGCTGCATTAACTGCGCTGCATGCACTATGCTCACGTTCAACGGAAAGTGTTTTTGCTCGCGCTTTTCTTTTTTCCGCCCCACCCTCTCTTAATTCTTTCAAGCCATGTCGCAAGCTGGGGCTCTTAGGATAACTGCTTTAATGCTTTATTTATTGATTTAACTTGACTTTATCCTCTTCAGTAAACTCCGTTGTGCAACTCATCCTTTCTTTGATATCCACATTATAATTTTATTGAACGTTGCAGCGAGCGTTTATCTTGTCGACTTCTTTCTATTTCCTTTTGCGATTCGATTTCTACACCTCCCAGATTTCTATGAGAACTTTTTGTGTCTCGTTAATGTGCTTTGATAAAATTTATGCGCCAGCAATCTATCCAGCTTCGATATTTCTTTACGTCGCGTCGCTCCTCTGCGAACCTCTTTTGAGCATGTATTTGTGCTTTTCGTTTTCCATTTAAAATGATTAAATACATAGAAATGGAAAAAATGTGCAGAAAATTAAAAAGGAAAAGCAGCCAGGTCAATGCTCGATCAAACATTCGATTTCATTTAGTTTTATTGCTTTCAGGTTCCTTTCTTTGAAGTCTCGTTTATTCGGAATTGTTTTTTTTTTTTTTTTAATTTTATAAAGGAAACAATTTGCAAAAGAGTTTCTCTGATTAATTTTTTTGGCTTTGTTTTGTGCTATGAAACACTTGAGTTGCAAATTGAATCAAATTCAAATTCATTTTAGAGGAACTTCGAAACTACCTCCGCGAAATCCTTAAGTTTCCTTATGCATTCAGTGAAGCTATTTTGGCGAGCACAGTCACAAGTCCCAGCTCTAGCTACTCTCAAAGTCGAATTCCTCGTTCAGGCTATTGCATTTTACTGATTTTAGCTGTTGTGATTTTAGTATTTAATTTAAAATCTGAATTTAGCACCAAAATCGAAAGTTTTGCAATATGAATCATGATTTTATTTCTGCATTTAAAGAAGCTAAAGGCTCAGTTACTCTTGATTGAACGTAACTTGACTTTACTTATTTAATCATCTGACTTGATGTGTTTAGTACATTTTCTATGGGAGCAGTTACTGAAAACTTAATTTGACTTAAGATAAGAATCTGTGGAAAACATATTTCTATAAGTTAAGTCAAGTAACGTTCAATCAAGAGTAACTGAGCCTTAAATCCAGGTTAAATGCAGCGATTAATGTTAAAATCACATCAGCTAAAATCAGTTAAATGCAATAGTATTAGAGCGGCATAGGGATCCTTCCGATCAAGAATAAGGAGACGTGAATTCTTTTTTTTTTTTTTAATTTTCGTTTGGATTTTGTGCTTATTTAAATCATTAGTCGATTGACTTTATTCTCAATTGATTAAAGTAACTCGAAAACGCCTTTTAATTTTGTTTTGGAAATAAAGAAATTAGTTTGAAAATTGAACTAAAACTGAATTGGTACTGTAAAGTTGTATTAACCTTAATCAATCCTTTGTCATCTTACACTCGAATCCGATAACACGCTGTTCAACTTCACGAGCACTTTATGTAAGCTGCTAGAACAAATTTTCCCATTAACAAGAAATTAAGTTATCTCACAGATTTTATTGAATATAATTGCATGTCTGGAACTTATCACAATGTAATCGCACCATTGAGTTCTCCTGTTCTACTGCGAGCATTCCCCTTTGCCATTGTTCCCGCAAAAAAACTTGTTAATGAGCGCAAACGGAGCGAGCGAAAAGTTTCTAAAGGTGTCCTCGCAGCCACTACAATTAAAATTTTCAATTTCATCAACTCATCGACGGACTTCAACAGTACATCACACTGTGACCCATTGGATCCTGGACGCCCACATTGCTGTGCCGTGACACAAACGTGTTGAACCAAAGACCCTGCAGCTTAATTCAACATCGCATTCGTTTGTTTTGCTTGCTCATCATTAGAAGAGCGACAAAACATTTACATTAATAATTAGCGACTGAGAAAAGAGCTTTACTGGCTGTTGGCTTGTTTATCGTCACGAAGGGAGAAGTGCGGAAAGTTTTCAACTTGGACTGTTGGACGAAAATCAGTTCACGTACCATGATAAGCGAATGGCTCCCTTTCGCCAGAAATGCCGCAAAACATTCAAGTGCAATTAATCAAGACACAAAAAATCCTGCACGCTTTTCGTCCAGTCGCAGACGCATGGTGGATTTTCGCCTTTGATACGAAGGTTAAAAAACTTACTGCAGTTAGTGGTGATAGGTCTGAAAGCGACTGTGGTGCTGTCTTTAAAAAAAAAAAAATTGTAAAATGGTTCGTGCCTCTTGTTGGTTTTGCAGTTAACGTCATGTGTTAAGTGCCGAAAAATGTAGAAGAAACGTTTTCAGATTTTTTTTTTTTTCACCTACATCACATGCATGCAATGCTGCTGCCTTAGGATGGATCCAGAATGGCGATAAAAGTAAATGTGTTTAAGCTCGGTGCTTAGTGAAAGGACAATGGATATATGTACGTATATACTGGCATTAGAATGTTGAAAAACATGATGCTCCAACAGAAGGCAATGACCACACAGCTGAACTTTTAAGTTTTTCGGTGATATCCATCATCATGCGGGTGAACGCACACACACACAAACATTTGGAACAAGCTTGTCTTAAGGACTTGAAACGAAAGTTTCAGCATTAAATCCTAAAGAAACGCGTCCCTTTTCAAAGCTTGTTAAGTGTGCAGGACGACCCGAAATCTCAACTCAAATTTTGTTTTATTATATTTTCATTACTTTTCGAGAATGTTCTTCATTCGCACGCATGTAACGGGGCTTAGAACTCAAGAAAGTTCGTTTGTTCACTAACGTGTGCGCTTCTGCTCTGACTATTTCAATGTGTGTAGGTCCTTTTGTACTTCAGAAGTTTGAGTACAATTTCGAACACGCTCTTAACGCACATTATTTTGATAATGCCACACATTAGAGTGGTAAACATGAACTTTCAAACGAACTCGCATATTTTTAATGCAATACTCGTAAAAGCGAGAGACATTAAGTTGTAAGTAAAGTTTTCTTATCACTTTAACGCCATCTTTTCGCTTCTTTTCGAGCTGTAGAAGATCATCGGGTATTTTAAGTTCAAAACAAAAAGATGTTCTCGGTGCATTTAATTGGTCTGCTTCTTGCGTTCTAATGTTCGCGCATTTACATCTTTAAAGCAAAAGCATACATAAGACGTAATGAAATACAATTTTCAGTGGATGCTTACTTATATAGGCAGACCAAAGGTCGAACGACAAATATGAAGAAAGAGATCTCCAAATTATTTAAAATATACATATTCAAAATGGAAGAAACGATAGCTTGAAATAATAACATATAAGCTCTTCAAAGATAAAAAGATTTAAATGGAAGGACTTCTTCCTTTTGCATTTGTCACAGTTCATTATTTTCTATCATAAAAATCGTTATCACGGTCATTATCCTTCTGCTAATAGACGACAGACATAAACCACATATTAAACATCAATGGCTTCCAACCATCCAACCTTGTCTATGCTGCGACTCATATACACACGTTGATTAGCTGTTTTAATTACTGAGCTCATTTATGTATGTTTATATATCAGCCGTAAAGTGCTTTCAAAAACCACGTATCCTTCGCATGTCTCTCTGACATAAAACCTGCCAACTTTGGTACTTAAGAAAATTCAATTTTCAAAAAACATTTCGTGTAGGTGTCACCTGGTGGGTGTCTGTCGCGTAAAATCCTTATATGTATTCACTTCTTTGCACTCAGCTAATGATACAAAAGGCGGACCGCCCCATCTTAACTTCATTCCTAACGTTCAATGTCTTCTGCATTTGCATTGAACTTCAGTAATTCCATGCAGACAACGCTTACGATTAGTGGTTTAAATAATGTTTCAATGGCAGTACACATACAAACACTCAGACAGGAGTGCGTTTTTACACGTCAAGTCTTCAATGTTTAAAGCTTTAAGCGAGCAGAAAGTATTTATATGCGGTCGACGGGTCGTATGAGCAATGGAAACTCATACGACAGCAGCGTATATTATTAGCTTCTATTGTTGGAATGTGAAAAGCGCGAAGATGTAACTGTAAATATTTTCTACGTATAAATGCAATTACAATTATTTCTTTAAAGAGTTTTCCTCATCACATCTGAATTGTTCACAATTTCGACATTAGTGGGTGTATGGTGTTATAATCACTTTGATGCTTTCAAATACATTTCGACTTTTGATTCGTTTTTTTTTTTCATTTTTTATTTTCGTGACAAAAAAGTTCTTATTAATATTTTCTGCAACGCTTCGTTATGTTCAATCATTTAATTAATTACACTTTAGAATGGAATGGTTTCTTGCGGTTTTTGCTCTGTTTATGCTTGCTGTTTCTTTCCAAGTCTTAGAAGCGACAGCTGTGCGCATAATTTTTGAGGCTATTGTACTCATTTAGTTCATTGGCCTTCAGGGTCCAAAAAGGATCCAAGTGCTCACAGCATTTTTTTTAACAATAAAATAAGATTTTTTATTTTCTTTCCATGCTTTCTCATCTGTTTCATATTCTTCCTTTCGTTTTCCTTTTGAAAGGATAATTTATTTTTACGGTTTTCGCAGCACCTTGCATCTTGGTTGCTCAGTACTTATTTCTCCATTGTTCTAAAGCAATTATTCTGTGAGTTTGTTAGTAAATTTTTTCAAAGTTCATACACTATTTAAACCATTTTCATACTCCAAACAAAATAAAATTCTTAACTTAAATTTTTTTCGTAAAATCGGTAAAAAAAAAAAATTAAAACCTCAAACAGTTCGACTTTCCAAGCTCTCTTGCTAAGCACTCAACATCCTGTTGCTTCATGAAATCTCCAATTAAACACATTCTATTGCCAAAGCAATGTGATGATTGGAAATTTTTTCGCTTTAGATTTTCACTGACGGCCTCTGTACCGTAGTTGGTTGAGATGAAAACTTACGAGGCGAGAGGCTCTGTGTTCAACTCCCAGCTGAGGTCGTGGATGTTTAGGTCGTTTTTTTCTATTTCTGTTTTTCTTTGTTTTCCCATAATTCGTGTTATCACAACGGGCCTGCGTGAGGCCTTAGTGTGTCACCTTTGGTGGCAGCCACACAAAACTAACCGAACCTTCGATTTTCGCTATCCTTTGGGAATGCTATCTTACATTCAAAAGCAACGGTAATTTTCTAATTGTCACCGGTTTATTTTTTTATTTATTTTTTTTTTTTTTGCTTTGGCATTTGTTTGTGTTTAAGTGCCAAAGTGTCGCCGCTCGGAAGTTCACTGCACTTTAAAATGAACGCTGATAAGGTTTAAGTGCATTTATCAAAAAAGCATTCTATTTCATACTTGCTTGGCTTTTCGTGCAGTTTCTACACGCAGTCCGTTCTAATTTCGGAACGTCATATCAGCTAATAACAGTAGGTTTTCTTTCATTTTCCTAGTCTCGATAATTATGGTGGTACATACTATGGAATGGTAGAAGTAATGCTCTCGTAACACCCGTGGCCATAAAATAGGCGTAAATAATGTGAAATGCATTTGGTTCCAATTCAAATCAAAGCTTACAAATCTCAACAAGAAAAAACAAATTCATGTTTTACTGACGGCAATAAGTAATAAAATTAATTAATAATAAATAATAAGTTTTCCGGTTATAACTTGAATGTATTCATTGAAATAACACCACATCGTTTATCTCACTAATATGCTACTTCAATCGTTAAAATATAACAATTCTGCTTTTTTACTTCTTCATTTTTTCCCCCTATGTCAATTTTCAACACTTCATGAATTCTACTCGAATCCATCCTGCACATCTATTTGTACTCAGTGAGCTGTATTCTTTTAGCTGAGTCATTCGCGTAATGTCCTGGGGATTAATTTCAAATCAACTCAATGTACCGTAACATCATAAGACCAAAATCCAATGCAATTTTGAGCACAAACTATGTACTCCAAGTCGTACAGCAATTTAGCTACAGAAAAGCTCGTAAAGCACAGTGTTTTCTCCTTTAAGCAGTGTTTTCAATTCTCCGTGCTTTTGCGGTGTCATTCAAGCATTTATACGATGAACATTTTTCTTTACGCTTTAGTGAAACTTGTCCATTTCTTATTAAGATTGGCTCTTAATACTCATGCTAATTACATGAAATGAAAATTGTTTTTAAAGTCAGTCATAGAACTATTACTATCTGGTGTGCTTCCGAGGATCCGGGGTATTTTTCTAAATATTATTTTATGGAGGAAAAAAATCTGAATATTCCAGTATTATAAATAATTTTTTCCCTTTAACATTGATACACTTTGATATTTCCTTGAGAAATAAATGAAAAACGTGGGAACCCTTTGAAAAATCTTGCATGTCTGCAGAATCTCCCATGGGATCCTGGAATCGGAATATTCGAAGAACAGTTAAAGTTCTATAACTGAAATCGCTTAATCTATAAAGTTCGATTTATGAACGCATTACTGTAGCTTTTCTTTTTTTTTTGGTTTCCCCCTCCCAAATGAAAAAAATCATGGTATAGGCAATTTTTCTTTTCTAGTGATTGGTTTTTTTCTTCTATATATGTTTTGCTTCCGTCCAAAAATGAATGAATTTCAAAGTGGATACTTTGGTGCATATTTGAAAATATAGAAAAGCAATTCTATTCGATTGCATGCTTATGTAAATGTTTTTATAGCCAATGCCTCAGCCAATTGACGTAACGAACGTCCATTTTCCTATAGATTTCGTTGTCGTTGAAATTCAAATCTATCAGAAAAATAAACAAATATAGACGAAGAATGTTAAGCGGACCACGCAATCGGGTCCAGACAGTTAAACACGTGAGTGTGCTGCGGCCCATCCCCGAGTCCGAAATTGATCCTAATGTTTTCTCTCTGTTGATGTCAACAGTTAACCTTTTTCAGCGACAGCAATCTATCTTATGTGCTTATTGAAATGAGGACGTTGCTTTTTTAAGCAAATGGAAATTGTTGTTTTCCATTTTCCGAGTTAAATTTTTTTTTTGTTTTTACCATTTTAAACGACATCAAATACATATATTTTAAAGTGGTTTTCTGAAAAAAATGCTTCTAGTATTTATGTCTAAAAGTTCTTGAAGCCAAAGGACATTTTCCTCTTTTTTTTTGTCCCTTTCTTTGATTTGATGACCATTACAACCCAACGCATTAGTTCGTGGTCTTTGCACCGTCTAGCGTATTTAGTTTTTTGAATGTTTTGCGATGACCTTCAGTAACCAATTCGCAAATAATTTTTTCTCAAGTGTCCGGCTCCCATAAAATAGTAGTCCACACAGTCCATTGAACTTTCGCTGTTTCGTAAAAAAAGGAAATAAGAATATTTTGATTTTCTATAATAGCTGCTATCAATGAGCTTTAAATTCGTTATTTCGATTTTGAGTCCTTTGAGTATGCATGTGAAATCGAAGGACCTGAAGCCAATATACACAATAAATACAAATTGCGTTTTCATAACGTCTGTCGTCATGTCGTCGCGTTGCCATCATTTTTCACAATGTCAAGGAAAACTGATGTTTTTTCGTTGTAACCAATATCGCCTGCACTTATCGCATTTACAAGTTCGTTTAGTGCTGTTAGATTCGCATAAAATTTGTATTCAATTGCAATTTTCGGAACGCAACGATGGAAAATGCCAGCGTTATTACACTATGCAATTTAAATATGCAATTTAAATGCATTTGTTGCAAGAATCAATTTAATTTTTCAAATAGAGTTGGGGAAATGCTCAACAATTTATTTCGCTCAAGTTCGGAGAAGTTGTTTCGAATAAGAAAAACATTCGAATTGTGAGAAAAAGATCGTTTGCTCATCGTCGATTAGGTGTGGTTGATGAAATTTGGTATCATGAGAAGCCAAGTTTTGATTCTACTGTACTTTCGAGGCTCTTCGAGTGAATCGCACTTTAAAGATATTTTCTGTGAAAAGGGCAAGTTTTAAGAGTCGATTTAAACTGCGCGTGTTTGCCACTTTCTCTTTGCAAAGGTAAAAGAAAGGAGGTAAGGACATTTGCATTTAAAATGCACAATGGCACTTCAACGTGCCAATCCACTTGTGCGAGTAGACGCTGCTTGTTTACTCGGGAACTTAACGTGTACGAGGGTACGCTTCTTATCCTCTTTTTTATTTTTTTTTATGTAAAAGAAAAGGGATTCGAACTGCTGCACTGAGATCTACAATCTTTATTTCGCAATTGTGTCTCGCATTTAAATTAAGTGTAAATGACATGAGATTTGTTGTTGTTGTGCTCGCAGTCCTTATTTGTTGTTGCGCTACTTGAACATCGAAAAGGAGACACATTCTCATTCCACTGCACGATAAGCGCATCCTGTTTAAGTTAGCTGCCTGGATGCTTGAATATCGCTGCTTACTACTTTCACGGACATTGTTCTCCTCCGCCGATGTCTGCTGAAACGCATTTGCTCTCAAACTCAATGCAACTTTCTCCAATTCCCCCAATGCTCTTCACGTCAAGGGAATTTATTGAAATGTTTGCTTGTTGCATTGTTTTGTTTCCTTTGAAAGGCCCTCATCTGCTGCTGCTGCTGCTACGCATGTCGACTTGCTTATTCTTGTCTTCATTTAATATGTTTCAATGCTCTTGTTCGGTGTTATTGTTAACAGCGTTGCTCTGAGTTGTTATAATTTTTCCTTCTTCTTCTTCTTTTTTTGCTGCCTTTTTTCTTCTTTGAGGGAAAATATTATTACTCGATTTCATTTATAAAATGCATTTGTATTGTTACATGCCACTTACTTAAGCATCTGGCTGGAACTGATGGCTTTATTCCCAATTCGAACGCGTAAGGATTTGTAAAGGACTCAGTCTTGGACTTTTTGTGGTATTTTTGCTTCATCTTTTTAAATCTTTTTAAATAGAATAACAAAGAAAGACGATTTCGCGCGAATGATGGCATTTAACGATGTTTCATTTTTCCTTTATTTTTCCTCTCTTATTAACTTAATAAATTTGCCTGTATCAAAGCTTTGAGCTTTAAAAAGATTTCTATATTTATCATAAATTTATTAGTGGCTCCCAAATATTGTGGAACCATTATGCTGAAGAGTAAGGATAACTTGTGAAAGACAATTTGTGCGGTCGCTGTTGTTAGGGCACGAACTCAATGAGAGATTTGAAACTTTTCTCTAGAATTCGTAAAATTAAAAAATGTTTTTATACCAAGGATTCTTCTGAATAGCCGCTTTCGTTCACTACAATTTTACAATATGTTCCAATTTGTGTTTGAGTAGAGTTTTTCGCTAGTACCTAAAATTTAAAAATTGTATGCTTCTCCTCGATGAGACGAGTGAAAATACTTTTGGAAAGTACAAAATCTAATTCAAATTTGAAATCAGCACATTTAACTTTGAAAACAAGAACTTTTTCAAGATAACCAAAGTCCGTTGTGTCCCATTGTGAATGGAAATAATTGTAAAACTTTCGGAGCAGCGCTTCCCGGCCATTAAATGTTCTCGATATCGAACTGATATAATCCAAAAAAAAAAAAAAAAAAAAAACCAAAGAAAACTTTTAGAACTCTTTCGAAGTTCGTGCAATGGGTGAAGAACTCCTCCGATTGCACCAGAGCTCTGAAAGAACTTGCAATGGCTGCAGGTAAATTTATATGATTTCATTACAATAAACTTGTTTCGCAGTTCGTACGTGACGATTTGATAATTTGCCGAGCAACAACGGGCAACAGTACCAACTTTAAGGTGTCAGAGCTATGTGCAATATTCAGTTGATATGCATTGTGTCCTTCATGCGAGCTGTGCCGATTCGACACTGGCGTTTAGCTTTCCAAGCGAATGCAATAAATAACACTTTTGACTGAGCGCTCCGCACTGCGAACGAGTTTTTGTTGCCTTTGCAAGTTTAATCAAAACGTTCACGCATCATATGCGATACAACGATAGAGCAGAGCAACAATAACTTTGGCACAATATGATTGACTTTTTCAAATTTATTGACTAAATTAAGTGCTCCAAGTCTAGACTCTCAACATGGACTATATTCGTATCCAAATGATGATTGCTCAAATTCGTAATTTTTTATTCCACACGTCACACCTAATTTCAAGTAAACGATTCACAAAAAGCAATTCATAGAAAGCAACTCAACTCGCATGATGTGAAGCTCATTCCTTAATCTTTGAGAACTTAAATATACCGAGCGAAAAGTGGCAAAAAAAAAAAAAATTCAAATTAAAAGCTTTTGTTATCCCTACACTGACGCGCTGTTATCCTTGCTCGCAGCGGTGTTTATATATAATCGTCGTGCAGACGACGTGCACATGGTGCTCCTGCCACGAATGCGTGAAAGTTTTCACCAGGCCATAAACAGAAACCACAAATGCATGCTTAAAAACGAATTTCCATAAACGCAAAAATTATTGCACATTATTATTGGATTTTTTGCTATAATAATTCCTTCCTCCTTCGGTGTTTCGCCTTCTTATTTTTATTTCTATATAAGTATTTTTTTTTTTTGTTTTGTTTTAACTTTTCTCATCCCATGAACTTTCAAGTCTACAATGTGGTTTCATTTTTCAGCACTTCGTCCTAGACAAAGTGCAAAGAACTTTTAAGTCGGAAAAAAGCGAAAAGGATTCTTCCTAACGCATTCGCCGACAATTCAACCTTCCACGGACCGAATTAAAAAAATGTCTCTGCATCCATCGTCGTAGCTGGCAAGGACTTAAAACTTCTTTCTTTTTACGCTTGTCTGTTGTCTTTTTTTTTTTTTTTTTTTTTTAAAGAAAAGATGAGAAGAATTAAATCCTTCGAAACCGTCTACCACTCGCATACGACAATATTTATCCTTTTTTGAGTCATAACAATGCCTTTAAAGCACAAACCGTTTTTCGCTTTCTTGCGTGGTTCCAAATAACAGTTGGAAGCTCAAAGTTAAAGGAGAAAATTTCATAAGAAATTATTTCACTTGATTCCTTGAGGCAAGTTTATTAGCGTGTTTAATGTCTTCGGAAACGCACCAGCATAAAAAAAAGAGAGAATGCTACAATGATACCCACTACTCGCATTTAAAAAAAAAAATTAATTTGCATAGAGTGATATTTACGCTTGGTACACAATGTCTGCGCAAACAAATTCTTAGACAATTAAAAGGATGTATTCATTTTCATACACGCTACACGGTCATCATCATGCATGTGTCTGCTGGGCTTTCGTTTTCGACGGTTCTAAGTTTCATGAAGGAGTACTCCAGCGAATGAAAAATGTTGTTTTTTTTTCTCCCTTTATTCCACTTTAATGAAGGCAAGCAAATAAATAATTTGAAATGTTAAAATTTATTCATCATTGTATTATTTGCTTGCTTTAAAATCCTAAAAGTGTGCAACGAAAAACTGTATTCGGGCTTGTACAACGAAATTTCTTGGATCTAATGGCGAAGCTACTACATACAACTGCTGCTGACAACAGCAACATAAAATATTGTTCAGAAATTTTTAATGGATTACAGGCAATAATGTATACAATGGCAACATAATCATCGAAAACAATCAGCTCCGAAAGAACTGAGAGAGCTGAGTAAAAGAAGAAATAAATATAAATTTCGACAGTTTTTAGGTTCGATTGTGCATTCGCTTTCTTTCAAAACACTGCACTCAATGCGAAATAAAGTGGCAGGCGGTAACCCCATTGGAAACACTCGACAAGACTGATCAAGAGGGTAGCGAGCAAGCAAGCCCAGCGAGCGAGCGAGCGAATCGATTCGAATATCGGCAGCAGAAAATTGAAATTCAATTAAATTTAATGTGTTTATGAGTATTGTCTTATGCAAGACGGTGGCCCACCGACATACACATCGTTCGGCGCGGAGATACAGTCGCAGTCGCAGTCACTTTTTCGACTCTGCGATTTATTTTTGCAAACAGGGTGCGGCAATCCAATCCAACATAGACTTGCCATGCACACGGAGAAGCGTTTGAGTGCGTTAAATTTGCCACACTGCAGTGTGTCGGGTGAACATTCCAGCTTTGTCGAAAGAAGTGCACACAAGACGAGAAGATGTCAATATTATTTTATGGCAAAAGGAAATGCGAAGATTTATTTATGGGGGTTTTCTGTTTTGAAAATTTTCAGATCAATGCACACGTTGTGTGTGTGTGTGTGGGTTGAGTTGATTTAAATACACAGGGGGAAAAGTTTTTTAAGTTCAAAAAAGAATTTCAGTCTTCTTCGGGAAAGTTTGTCTAGAAGCTGTAGGATGTGTGATTGTTGTTGTTTTTTTTTTTTTCTTCATGCATGCATGTAAATCAAAGACATTTTTCATTTGGTACAATATTTATTTGAATTTAAGGCTTAAACTAACAGAGTCTGTCAAGAGTGAAAGGATTGACTTTCAAAAGCTATAGAAACCTTTATGAAATTAATTTTAAACGTTTCCTCGGTATGCTATAGAGATTCCAGAAACTCGATTTGCATCATTTTCAAGACAATCGGCCTTGCCATAGACGATATTTTCACTCGGAATCGATATTTCAAAAATCTGTTTATCTATGTATGTAATTGTGGCCTCACACAGCCTTCTGAACGAGGGAGATTTCAAGGGGAATTATTGTCTATTACAAAGCAGTTTCTCATAATTTTTCACTGAGATACTTCACGCATACCCCAATGACTTTTTTTTATGAATTCTTCATTACGATATATTAAAAGTACATTAAACTCATGTAGTAGGTAGTCTAAGTGGAATTCGCTTCCCTAAGTCACGGCGCAGCAATTGATAAAATCCGTACGTGTGCCTCAATCCCTTGTGCGGACACGCCGTAATGGTGGTACATGCAGCTATTAAATTTCACGATATCAAAAAGTTTTTCTCCTGCAATTTTATGAAATAGTTCACGTGTTTTTTTGTGGTCACATGTTATTATTTTCTGCGGTGATATTAGTCCAGACATGCGGAGTTCACTGTCGTCTGTGTTCATTCGGCTGACAGCTATGACAACTAAAGTCAATGGTCACCTGAACGATTACACTCAATGCTGCAGCGTTGAGTGAAAATGACTTACCTACAAAGGCATGGATATTATTGGAATGTTGTTCAAAAGTATCCAGGGATGACTGACTTGGCGTTCGAAATGTCAATAAACGCTTCGAATGGGTTTGAGCTCGTCTTCCTTTCGTTTTTCCTTTTTTCCTTTTTTTTTAACCTTATAACTTAAAACGATAACTCTATTAGACACGCTTGAATATCTTTATTGATTATCAATTTGGGAATTTCGAATATACGAGCATTTTTGGCTGCTTGAATATGGATGTGGACGTGAATGTGGATATGGATATGAGAGAAACGTAAGCACAGCTGCTTTTTAAGCAGACATTGTGGCTGCTTAGTTACATGGGGAATTCCCGATGTTGAATCGAAGAAATGGATACATTACGTTCATACTAAGAATTCAATTTGCCATAGCTTAAGTATACTTCCAACCATTGTGGCTACCACAACTTTTTGTTTACGGGCAACGCTGCCGGCTGCTCGCTCCTCGCTGCTCGCTGCTTTTACATACAACCCATTCTACACTAATATATTTGAAGTCAACACGCCTTGCGAGCTAAGAAAACACACGTTGTTCAGCACGTTTCGCTTTTATGGTTCATTTGTTTGTGCTACAACGAACTTTTACTGAAGGAAATTGGAATTCAAGCCAAAAAGAAAAAAAAAAACAAAGAAAGGAAAAAGAAATAACCAACCATGGCCTCTGGCGCTTCTTATACTATCCCCTTTGTAGTCCAATATACTTTTGCTGATATGTTTACGGCTATACCTTTATGAGTAAATGTATTTACTTAATTTTTTTTTTCTTCGCTTTTTGTCTTTTCCATTTTCCTGGCTAGACGCCTTTGATTGTTCCAACCCGCATCCAAGTTTTTCATGCGCGTTATTATTAAAAGTTCTATGAAAAATCATTTAAATTATTCATACATACTTACTTATATACATACATAAACATTCATGTATTATTTTCATTCCTTACAGATCGAAGACGAAGGAAATCACGGCAACGATGAAACACGTCTGTTCATACTTTCCTCGCTGGCCCAGTCGCACATGAGCCGTGTTTCCTGTATTTTGTGCGAGGATCCGATATTGGTCTTTGATCGCTATCCATTGGTCGACGGTTCGTTTTTTTTAAGCCCAAAACAACATTCGTCTGGTTGCATTGAGGTGAGTACATATTTATTGCAGAAAATATTGACACTAGCAGTTGAACAAAAGACGATCCATAACAGCCGGATCGAACCGCTCACTCGAATCATTTCTGAAGTCCTTTTAACCTTTAGATGATATCAGTCGCGATGTAGCAAAGCATAGCACTGTGGCAAGAGCTTTAGAACAAGAACCGTTATTTTTCATGCACTGCCTGATGTTGCCTAGTCTACGCTTTGCTATGTCTTGACTAATTGCAACTTTACGTAGAGATGCTTCAATTAAGCGCAGATTGGCAAAGCTTTCAAAACAACTGGATCGATTTATTCATCCCAAGCAATGAACGTGTGAACTGTTCGCTTTGCTTGTTTGACACTAGTGCCCTTTAAATTAAATAAATACCCAAAGTGTGGTCGTGATATTCTGTTCAACCTTTAGTTTGCAGTAAGCACTAAGGATTATGAAAGCCGCTATTCTGCTAGGCTTTATAGCGTATATTAGCTAGCAGAAGAAAAGAATCTGCCTTTCTCTTAGCCTCTCTCTCTGATTCCTGTTCATTTATGTCAGTTGCATTTGTCAGTTGTCTAATCCATATACGTACCTTCCTAATTCAAGGCGTTTCTGGCACAAATGATCATGACAATGACGCTGTCCATTCTCCTTATGTTCGTTCAGACAGACCTATGATGTTGAAGTTGATGTGTTTGCCAACGTCTCATTTTACTTGTGGGCGTATTTAGCGTACGTGGCCTGCAATCTGCATTTCCTCATCAGAAAAGGAGTTCTTGTATGACGCTCGATTGCTTTGTATTCTTTCAATTCCAAAAACTGTACTGTCGAGCCACTATGGGCTTGGCCACCTCGTCATGCAGGCTCGAGCAAAAATCCACTAAGTTCCATGTGGTGGGGTGCACTTTGACGTTGTGTGGCGTCTCACAGTTGCGTTGGCGTTACAGTGTTGATGCTGAACTTAGTAATGGCATCCGCGTCTGTTTATGCTTTATGGACGACCCACGTGCATCATTACTGGCTGGCCGCCTGCACGGAAATGTCAAAATATAGAAAGTTGCAACAAAAGCAAACAACAACAACGAAACAAAATGTGACAAGGAGAAGTCTGTCTGTCTGTCAGTAGATCCCTTAGTTTATGCATTCGTAATGAATAAAAGGCAACAAACACACAACCATAACACAAAAAAAAAAAAAACGGGGCTTGCTTAAGTGAATTAAGAAAACCTTTCATTCCTTTTGCCCAAAGGCGTTTTATTGCCTTTCTTTTCTCGTCGTTCCTTTTTTGACTTTTGGATCACAAATTAAACTCTTCCAGAGACCGACCTATCAGTGTCCAATATGCACACACATTCGTTGGGTGTGAAATTCGTGTTCTGAATTTTGCATTTTCGTGTCTGCCGCTTGAAGGGCTCGACTCAAAGTGGTGCCCCATATCCCTCGGCAGTATTCAAAATTGAAGATGATTTTTTTTGCAAATTTATTTTCAAAAAATAATTTCCCCCATACAACTCCTCTTTGGCAATGTGAAATATCACCGTCTCTCCATTTCCCTTATTGCTTTGGTAATGGCCACTGTTGGCGTCGTAGTTGCTATTCTCGCTAATATCGTTGCATGCGTTGCTGCTGCAGCTGCTGTTGCTGTTGCTGTTCTTGTTGCATTTCACTTTGTTGGCCTTACCCTTTTCGTGTGCGTCCAGCCACTCGACTCAAGGGTTAAAGCTTTTCTGCTTTTGCACGGTACGATATTTTCGCTGCTTTACGTTTTTAAGGCTTGTTTATTGCATTTGGCTTAATTGCATAAAATTTTGGCCAAACCGTAAAACGAACGCATTTCGAGGGGTCCCCGTTGGTCGTGTAGAGCAGCATGCTGCATAAGTATACACACCGAAATTGCCAGAAAGCTTTATTGAGTTCATTTTTAAATCTCTTGCATTTAGTCATCCCCGTTCGGCGTTTAAGTTGAAGTGTGCAATTTGGTCATTTCATTATGTCTTTTATTTTTCACTTCATCCTTCTCACAATTTCTCTCATTAAGAACATCTTTTGTTAAATAGGAGAGGTTGCATATACTAAGCGCCTGATGCAAACGCGAATTTGGAAAGTTGCCGCCGCCTATGTATATGTTTCTAGATTTTTATCGTTGAACTATTTTGACAAAACTTAAAAGTCTAATTCACATTAAAATTAGAGTAAAAAATTCGAATTTAAGATCTTTTAATATATAAAACTTACCCAAAGCGACTTGTCGGTTGAGGAAGGCAATCGGCATCCTGAAAGGGATTTAAAAGGTTTGTTGATTTTTGGAAAGTTACTACGTAAAAACACTGTAGAAACCGATTTTGAGGTTCCTATTGCGCAAGGTCCTTGAAATATCCTTGAAAATCCTTTTTAGTAAGCCCTTTTTCAAAATTTTATTTCAAAAAAAACTAAGCATAGAAAGATGAAATGAATGGCTACTGATAGTTAATAGAACAAGGAATCTAAAGAATCTGGTTTTTTTTTTTAAACTACCTCTAAGTACTTTTTACTTTTCACCAAAATTTTTTTAATCAAAATCAAAAGGTATTTTTTTGAGATATTTACAAAAACGTTATCGCACATAGATGCTCTCAGTTTCAATTTTTAGCAGCGGAATTTTTTTAGTCCACGAAAATATTGAATTGTTTTTAAGTCTTTGCTTTGTCGTCGTTTAATTTCTAAATACTTGACTTTTGATTGCTTCCAAACAAATTTTTACTGAAAGAAAAAAGAAAGCATCAGTCTTTATATTAATCACCCAAAAAGCACAATGCAGTTGCAATTTTCAAACAATCGAGATCAAAAGGTTTTCAAATAATGGATCTAAGAATCGCCTACCTTTCCCAGGTGAACACTCCTTGGAATGATCAATAGAAATTTTAATGAAAAACATTTTTTTTTTTTTTCGAGTTATTAATTAGATGACTTATTTTGAACTTCCTTGCAGGTAAAGTACGAGGGACGATCGCTGTTTCTAACCTGTGTTTGCATGGCATGCCTAAACGGTACTTCTTCCAATCGCGCCATAAGCTGCCGGTGAGTGAGTTTTTCATACAAAATTTTTGTTTGAAAATCGTAATCGTAAACCATATGTGCCCATAGTATTGCTCCCATTTTACACTTCATCAAATAATGGGACTAAGAAAAACAAATAATTTCATATTTTTAGATTCTGTGGAGAATTTTGGGACGGCTCAAATCTGGTCCTTGGCACTATGTACGCCTACGATATTTTTGCAGCGATGCCGTGTTGCGCTGAACGTCTAAAGGTAATAACTCGCTTCCTTGTAAAAAAAAAAAAAACCCTTTTTTTCTCCGGGCTCAGTGGCAGGCAGCCTTGGAGCTTAGTATCTATCGATATACGTAACAAAAAATAAGTCCGTAAAAATTATTGATTATTTTTATTTTATTTACTCTTTGCAGTGCAATAATTGCTTCAAGTTGCTGTTATACCCTCAACAGCGGCTTAATTTTTTCAGCGATTATTCCCATTGCGTCACTTGTCCCTATTGCGCCACGCAGGACACTCACTTCGTTAAACCATTGAGCTATTGCTACACCAAAGGCATGGGCGTTCATCAACAGCAGATCGCATAACATGAGGCTCCGTTGGACTCTACCAAGCTGGCGACAGCATCAACAACAGCGTCAAAAAATTGCGGAAAATTGGTAGTTCCAACGGTTGGATCGTCGGCAACAACCGCAGCATCAGCAACTGCGCCATCATCATCATCATCATCATCGACAGCAGCCACCAAAAATATTGTACTCTATAATCCAGCAATAGATTATTCCGCACCACTTCCGCAGCAAATAAATCCCGATTTGATAGGTGCACATCCGCATGCACAACAATACATCAGTAGCAACAGTGCTAATGCTGGCGGTAGCAATAACAGCAATGTAAGTGGCGGCAGCAACAACAACAACAACAACAACCACCAGGTAAGACATCCATCTCGTAATACAACACATTGTGCAGCGTATGTTTCAAATGCTGCAGCTAACTTGCTATCAGCAGCAACGCAGATTTCGCAGCAAAATCAGCAGCAACAGCAGCAGCAGCAGCAACAACAACGCTTGGCACTACAAACAGCAGCAACCTTACCATTAAAATTAAGCGAACAATCGAATAATCTTAGCAATAGTGTTACAAATCATAATCCGAATAATTTCATTAACGATCTGAATGCTTATAAATTCGATCAGCAGCAGTTGCAGTTGCAGCAGCAGCAGCAACAGCAACAACAACAGTTGCAGCAGGTAGAATTGTTGTTTAACAATGGAACAACTGATTCCAATAGTCTTTTGACAAAAAGTAGCGTTAGTAGCAGTATTAGTAATCTAATGATTAGCAATAATGTAATTTCATCGACTGCGACGAAATTAGGGCCTTGTGCAGCAGTCAACAATCAAAATTTGAATGCGCCATGGACTCAGCAGCAGCAGCAGCAGCAGCAGCAATTGCAGAACCAGCAAAACCAATTGCTTAGTTATAACAACTCTAACACATCGGATGCAATATCTGCACTTTGGGGCTGCTCCAGCAATGCCTCATCGACCAGCAGTGGTTGCTCGAGCGGTTCCAACAGTTCGCAGCCATCGCTGAGCCCCACGTCTCATATATCGTTGTCACAGCAGGAATATCGCAGTAATAGCAAAGAGTCGCTGTGGTCGCTATCACAGGCCTCACCAATCAACAATGGCAATATCAACAACAATCTCAGGGATAACTTTTATGACAACAAAAACAGCAACAATAATAACCATACTATTCAAAAAATTGGAACTATTCTCAACTATTCAGATTCACCGACATCATCTTTAGCCTCATCCACTACATCGGCATCGCCTGGAGCAAATGGTTTTTGGTTATTAAACTGCGGCAATAATTCCACTACTAACAATTTCATTGCCGCCAACGTTGATGCATCGCCAACAAGTGAATCTGCTACGAATTTCTCAAAAATCAGCAACATTTGGGAAATACCAAACGCAAACTCGAACTCGAACATGAACATGAACGTGGGCGCGAATAATGTTGCCCATGACTTTCAAGTCAAAGCGAGCTCCAATAATTTGTTCAATGACCTCTGGAGCAATAATGGGGGCGAAGATCACGATGTTAGCTCGATTAACACATCTGCTTCGGGTAACTTAACAGATTTTGATGCTTCGCAAATTTGGCGTAATACAAACAGTGGACTCATCAACAACAAATGTGCACCAATGAATACCTCTAATATCCAAACCACTCCAACGCCAAAAAATCAGCCATCCTTAAATATGGACATCATTGATGGTGGCGGCTCCGTTGCAAACGTTCCCGCCTCCACGGCAGGTATGCAATTGTTCTCAGATGATTTCCTAAAATACTTAAATACATTGAATTAAGGCAATTGTCGCCAACGATTGCTTCGCAAAATTGCAAAATTGCGAAATTCCTTACGCAATTTATTACTTGAATTAATTTATTTCTAGTAAAATTGTTAACACCAACAACTAAACTAATGGAATTTCTTCGCTTTAAGTTTTTAAAAAATTGTTTTTCACTCGCCAATTTAGAGAGAGAGAAAAACAAGAAGCCACACTTTAAAGTGAGATGCACGCAAAAGTTTTAACTATCTTGCAATTATTTTAAAGATTTAATTCATTAAGATGCGTTGAAGAACGCAAATTAGTTCAATTTTATGTTTGTTTATTTGTTTTTGTTATACCATTTTGAAAAGCACTAAATTCAGCTTATTATTCTGAATATTTATTTATAACGAATTTGTTGGAAATTATTCATATTTTTCCTCTAACATCACAAAAACTCCCAGTTTCCTTGCATTTTTTTCCCCCCTTAAATGAAAAGAAATCAGTCATGCCCTTATAATTAGAAAACCAAATTCTTTAAATAAATGCTGTGTTTTTCAATAATCTAAAAAAAAAAATACCATTTCACTCTTATATAAAAATGTATATTGTATATGTAAAATAATTTTATAAGTTTTTGATAACAATAAAAACGTAAGAAAAATGCATCTTTACCTAAAAAATTGGTAATTTTAGAATTTACGTATACATTAGAATTTAATTTATCACAAGTACCATCACTGGCAACCACACACCTACACATGCACACTGTAGCCAGAATGCCTCTTAAATGGAGCATTTCTTTGGCTTAATTGTAACATATTGTATTGATCTACAAACATAGAAATGCGAGTTTTAAAGTGAAATCGAAAGAAAAAATTTTAAGTTTTCCTTTTAAGATTTTTAAAATTTAACCCTTATGGAATATTTCGTCTCTCTTCTCACCGATCATTTAACACATGCCCTTCATTAAGAAAACAAGAATTCGAAACAAGGAGGTTGTCAGCTGCAATTGCCCATCTCTAACATCAAGTAAAATTTGCTTGTATATATATATATATTTATTTTTTTTTTTGTCTTAATTATTTGGATAAATTTAAATTTAAAATTACTTAAATTCTCCAGGAACAAAAACTTGAAATATTTCGGCGCAGCGTGATCACTTAGCATGTAAGCTAATCTCTTCCTTAGCACTAGTTAAGCAGGATGTTCGATAAACGCATACAACGTGATATTTTGTGCGTTTATCAGTTCTCCAATAATAGCGTTTCAACATTGAAAATTCTTAATAGGCATATTAAAAGTACACCAATATGTGATCTCTAAATTTAAAAATCGTAGCATTTAGGTACTTAGTGTTTATATTGCTTTTTGGTTAATCGAATTTATAATTTTGTTTTCTATTTTATTAATTTTTTTTTTTTTTGAGACTATTTCTGTTGATAGAATCAAAACCAATTATTTTGCTTATTCATCAGTTTCTTGTTTTGGTGAGAATTTCTTCAAATTTTCCAACATTTTGACAGGGTATATGTGTTTAGGTTTCCTCTCTCTTAGTAAAAAAAAAAAAAAAACATCCAAGTTACAGCATGAACAAAATCTTCGCATTTATGATTAATTTTCCTGTGAGTCTATATTAAATTTTTTTCTGATAACTTTGATTGAATTCATATTTGACCATAAATCAAAATTCATTCCATTTCTTAAATGAAGTACAAAATTGCAGTCGATTCTCGTTAATTCGAAACTCGAGGGACTCTTAAAACATTTCGAATTTTCGAGTGTTTGAATTAACGACAGTCGGATGTATAAAGCCAAATTTAAAATGTTTAACTTTGAAGATTTTTTATCACAAGAGCAAAAAGAAAATTTATTTTTATTTTTATTTACTGCTTTTATTATTTATTTTGACTTTTTCTATGAGTTCTGTTCTGTTCTGTTCTGTTTGATTTACTTATACTCGTTCACACTTATAATTTGTTTGAGATTTTTATTTATTTTTTGCCAAAAGATATATTTTTTTTACTTACTTTCGACAACCTAAGAAGTTAGCTTTATTTTGTAAATATATGTTTCGTATAAATTAGTATAACGCCCTTTCTAATTTGGGTCTTTTCTCTTTTGTTGATCAATTATTAGCAAATTCAGAGCTTACTGTTTATTAAATAAAGCTCTGAGCGCTCCGAACTACTCAAAATTGTGACAAACCATTGGCAACGCAATGTGAATACGTTCGTATAACGAACAAACAAAATTTTCTATAAAAACTCAGATATTGGTATTAAATATTTATACTTAAAAATAATGTATTTATATTGATAGAGATAGAGTTGCAGCTGACATAATCCGCGATTTTTTAAGCTCCTTTTGTATTTTTTGATTTATTGGCAATTGAACTTCCGCCATTTTTTAAGCCAAATAATTGGCAGATTTGTGTTATGATCTGTAAATTTTGAAATTTCAAGGAAAAAAGTGATAAAACTCAATTCTATGTTTTTTTTCTTCTTTCTTATATATAATAATTTCTGTATAATTGTAAGAGAAAATTATGAAGTAATCGTCGAATGAAGGTTTTTTTCTTCGTAATTTTCATCAAAATCTAGTTTGACAACGACCCAGCATGACAAAAATTAAAATATAAAAGATATATAAATACGAGGGATACATTTGATTCATCGTGTTATCGTTTCAAAGAAAATAAATTTATTTTAAGCTAATTTTTAAGTATACATGTAATCAACATAACCATTTAGACAAAGGATCAGGACACAGCGCTAATTTTACTAGCAAGCTAAAACGTTAAGTCAGCCCAAATAATTCATGAATGAATATAAAACAAGAATTTATATTTGCATTTCATCTTAATGAAACACAATATTTGAAGAAATGAAAACGTCGACAGTGAAAAGCTTGAAGAATGAATAAAGCTTAAAGTTCACTAGCGTTCGAACCGTAGTTTCTAATTAAAGATTCGGATTAATTTTCATATTATTTACCAACATGAATATATTTTAACGTTCAAGCATCATTCTCCAGACTAGTTTGAGAAAAACTAGAATCTTTACACAATGGCAACAAAATCGGTAGTAATGAAATATTTTATTTAATACATACTTGTGTATCTAACGTGGAGGATACATTGAGCAGCTGTTTATTAACTTGAGGAAACTCTCACTTTTCTTCGAAGTAAACATTTTAGAATCACATTTTCTGGACTAACACTATTTTCATTTTATATTCTTTTAAAAATAGCAAATTATAATAGTTTAATAATTCCCACCATAATAAATGACTTAATGTTTATTGAATTGATTGAAGATTTAACCAAACAGAATTTAGTGAAAGTCAAGTAAATACTTAAACAATAAATTGCCAAAAGATTAAAAAATTAGTGAACATTAGTTAAACACTGTGGGATGAATTATTCATTCGCATTCGAAGGGCCTAAAAGCCGAATCAATATTTGAATGAAGTTGATAAGAAATGCTTTTCCGCCTTCATTTAAATGGCAATAGCCAACTTAAGCATCAATATCGCATTTTAGCCAATAAATAACACCGAAAAATCTGACATTTTGTCAAAATTGCTTCCCAAAGAATAATAGAAACTGGAAGAAAAAATGGATCTTAAATCGCATAAAAAAATAGTCGAAAAATACTGAAGACATACCCGATTAATCAAAACTGGTCTATTTCTGCTTTGCAACACCATGGATCTTATAAGCCAAAAAAATACAGAACTAAACGAAACATGACCTTCGATATACATGTAGTTATATAGAAAAAAGGAAATCGTTTTGTTTCGTTTTGATTTGATTTGATTTTGGTGTGTTTTCAGCTCGAGTTTTTGTGAATAATATAAATTAAATAATATTCCCCCTTATTACGAAAGCCGAAGTCGTCGTCGGCTCTATTTTTTAACCGTCGTTATTGTACGCTGCGAGACAAAAATCTTTCCTTCAAGTAACTTCAGTTAAATATCTTTCAATGACAATGTCGCTTTTTATAAAAATATACTGATTTTATTTAGCCGGGATCAATAATGACGAGTCGTCGTCGACTTCGACATCCATAAAATGGGGATTATTTAAAATGATGACCTAAACGTTTTTTATGAAGTTTTCTTTTAATAAAATTTAGATTAATATTAGTTAAAAATACGAGATAAAGTTTAAGTTTTGTAAAAAAAAAAAAACGTGGTTTCGATAATGAATGTATTGTAATTGGAGAATCAACGCTATGAAAAGCTTTGTTCATTTTTTTAATGCATTGGACTTGCTAAAACTCAAAAACGAGGATTGGCAGTTTAACGGAAACTAAGAGAAAACATGAACCAGTTCGTTATTTTAAATTAATTTTCTTTTGAAAGTCTAACGGAGAGCACCGCAGAAAGAATACTAAACTCAATTTTGATATTGATTTCAAAGAACAAAAAAAAAATCCGTTTAATATACAATTTTCGCACGCGATCATCGTTGTCAAAACATTTTAGCAGCGATGTTTTAAAATTTTGAATCATTGTAAGTCCGCAATGAAGATGTCTAAACTTTGTAATTAATTAAAAAAAAAAAAAAAACAAACTAACTCCAAATTTAAATAAAAAAGAGACAGATTTACGTTCTACTGCAACGAAGCAGGTTTTATGGTGCCCCAGGACTCTCTCAGATCATCTGATGGAAAAATGTACAAAAACGAAATGGTTTTAACTGTTTTCTCCACATGAGTTTTTTTTTTTTTAGATTAACCAACTTTTTATGTGTATTAAAGATAACCATACGTAATCGAAACCGCATCTCTTACAACATAAATTAAATATTGAAATATTATTCTTAAGAGATAATAAAAAGTCTCTAGCATGAATTTTTTTTTTTTATCGACTTAGCAATACTTCTTTATTTTTTTTTTTAACAAATACCAAGGTTTAATTATTTTATTCAAAAGAAAAGAAAAAAACTATCTGCTTTGACGTTTCACACGCAGTCCGTTTACAGCCTTCAAAACATGAAACAATGATTTAAAACAGAACGAAAAGTTTTTCAGACTTTTTTTGTTTGTTATAATGTAAATGTATTAATATGATATATATTTCTATTTTATAATTTAGTGAAATATTTTAGTTCATTTTTTACCACTACATAAATATATTTACTATATCAACTATTACGAAAAAAAAGTTAGATGTCATGAAAAATACTATCCACATGAGTTCACAAATCGAAAATGTTAAAAACTTTAGTTCTTTATTTTTATTGTTTAATTAAATCAAATGTCTTATTTATCCCATATGAAATTCTACGAAACAATATTACATAAATATACAAGATTTTTTGTTGACCATTCACAATATTTAATAAATACCCATTAATTCAAATTCAATTTTAATATTTTCATTTTTGTTCTTCAACTGTGTTCCGCTTGGTGAGTTTTAATTGAATTTTATTTGTTTGAAAATTTCATTTACAATTATTTATTTTATCCAATCGTTTTTACAGTATTTGATTTGGTATTATTTTCGGACCACAGCATTAAAAGGTATATCCTTAATTTAATGCCCAGAAAATTTTAAACAATTTACTTATATTTTCATTTTTTGTCAAAATTTCCCTTTAATGATGGTATTTTGAAATTACCGTTAAGCTCAAAAATAAACCCTCTGAAATAGAAGGAGATATCATCGGAAATTTCTTTTCAAGAAGACGGAAAGAAATCTTTTGAGTTCCTAAAGGGCTCGTTACACGATATGGTTACTGACCAAACGTTTGGCTGCTTTCATTTGGTTAAAATTTCGCACATACATATGCTCATTTGGCTACAAGTGGTATGATTGTTTTTTACACGATACGCGAAATTTGTCTCAAAACATATGCATGCCGCCATTTTTCGTTTGCGTCCAAATTTGGTCACAATTTGGCAAAAAAAAAATGTGTCATCAAGATTTGATTGGGCTATTACACGATATGGCTGCATTGCAAACAAACGTTTGGTTGCGGCGTAAAAAAAAAATGCGAGCAAATGCCATATGGCCATAACTATGTTTGGTAAATACACGTATTGGTTTCGATTGCGACAAAATTTGTTCCAAAAACAACCAAAATTTGGTCATTATCCATATCGTGTAATCAGCCCTTAAGTCTTAATCAGATTTTCTCCCAAAAATTTAAGTCTGCAAATGAAAATGTGAAATATATGTATAAGCAAACCTCTTAAGTTTCCCCTGGTATTCATTATTTTCATAGTGATCATTTTCTGAAAAGTCTTTGGTTGGTTCAGTGTTTTGATAATTTTAAATCGATGAGAAACTAGTTCTCTTACCTTGTTTTTGTTTCTCTTTGCCTAAAGTACAAATATATGGTTTAAGTGATTATTATTATTTTATGAATAATAACTTTCCCCTAGATCCATTCTTTTGTATACCTGATTTAAACCAATCTCGTTAAGTTTTTAGTTGAAATATATTTTCGAACTATTCCAATTGTTTTCTCTTGAATTATGAATGAATAATAAGGAAATGGTAGTTTTGCTTTATGAAAAAGGAATGGGCTATATAAATATTACATACCTATATTAAGCTGTATATATATATATATATTGCTTGCGTCTTGCGACCGTAGCATCGTATTAACTTATAATAAAATTTTTTTTTTTTAATTGGGCTGAACTTTGCGGTAAGATAAGGACATCTTTTGTGTTAAGGTAAAATTATTTATTTAAGATTTTTAATCATAAAACAATTTTCAGCGCCAAAAATTCAAAGTTGGGCTCAAGGTTTTGCAAGAAACGAATTTACGTATAAACAAAAATATGAAACTCGAATAAATTCTCTTTAAGTTTTGTAAAAATAAAAGATGGCAACGAATGTAGTTGCATTGAGAGAACAGTTTGATATAGTAAAACCGATATGGTCTCAAATGGCGCTCGGATATATTGTGTAAGGGAAAGGCCTCAGTAAAAGCTAAAAGAGCTGGTAAAGTGGACCAAAATCGGTTTGAGGTAAAGATTGTGTTGCAGAAAACAGACAATTACATTAAATTAGAAGCTAAATAGTTAAGAATATCCCCCATAAAAGAGTTGGCACAAAAAGTTTATAACGCCATTTAAGTTTACTGTTTTGCAAGTAAGGTTATTTTAAGTCATCTTAAGGCAGAGGAAGAGAGAGAGATTGTGCACATATAGGAAAGAATCGGACAGTGTTACTTAAGCAATAATAAAATAATTAAACTTATGAATATGGAATTGGCAATAAAAATTTCTAATTTCTAATTTCTAACAAGAAGTCGCAAGACTTTATACGATGTATTACATACATACATATGTATTGATCGAATGAAATACATATGCACGCAGATGAATTGTCGAACAATCGTTTTTGCTTAAACATTAATCTCAATGTTTTTTTTTTTAAATTATGCTTAGGTGTATAAGTTTAAACAAGTAATCATTTGTATTGATGTTGTGCCCAATATTATATTAGATTGCTTTCATTTTCGTTGAAAAGAAAATTTATAGAAATTACAAGAACAAGAGGAGCTTGCAAATGGATAACGTTTTCCAGCGATGATCGGAATGTAAACAATATGTGATGTGGGTTGAAATTTCGGAAGACAGAAAAGACTGAAGAAATGTGTATTTTTGAGAGTTTTTTTTAGTTTCTATGTGATGATTTTTAGACATGAACCTTAACATAGCGATTGCGTAAAAAAGGTAATAAGACTATCAACAGTTTTCTCTTTGTAATATTAAAAACAAATTTCTAAATATGCTACATTTTAGAATGAAATTTATAAAAGATTTCATGAAAGAGAGAGAGAGAACATAAGACAAGATAACCCTCTAATGCTTAACAATGCCGCTGGGCAACATTAAGCAACAATGAGTTAAACTCCTTTTATTATAAAAAAAAAATAAAATAAATAAATGAAAAGCCAGACAGTAAAAAGTTAAACGTTTTTTAAAATTGCTACCTCAAATAATGCAATAACACAAATACCTCAAAAGCAAAACTAAAGACAAAAGAAGTTTAACATTTAAAATCGTGAAATTTAACGAGGCATATAAGATAATTTTACTGCCAGAAACTAATTAAAACTAAAAAAAAAAAAATTTTAAATTAAAAATAAATGATCAAATGTTGCATGTTAATCATTTCCCTCTCTCAATGAAAATGTAAACGTGCGAACGGTATTCTTGTAAATAAATTATATATTATTCATGGAAAAAAATTTTACATAAATCGATCGTCACATTCAACATCAAAATCTCATCCAACCTCAGTCAACTCATTTCCAGTCATGTAATTATACATACATCAACATAACACTGCCTGAGAAGGCATCATTTTAAGTTTACATTCAACTTCATCGCGTCATCAGAGTTTATCTTGCATTTATCCATTGTCGAAGAGGCTACCAACATCGGATCTTTGTCAATGTTGCTTGATTTAATTGTCGTCGAAAAGGCTCTCATGTCATGTTTTTTCATCTATAATAATAATCATTGTAAGAAAGAAACACCAATATAAAAAGTAAACAGTCATATGATTATAAAACTATACCTTAAGAACTATAATTAATTAGATATAAGGCTTTGAAGACATTTTCAATCAATTGATTTTAGCTTAGTGCAGGCGAAACAGCCAATATAACAAGTAAAAATATGTTTAAAGCGCTCTTCCTACTTTAAATAAACGAGTCGATTTTATATACAAACATGTTTAGGCCACAAACATCTTTGAAATCTTTTGGATATTCACGCAAAATTTTCATTTTGCAAACGCACGTATACGTATTATACATACATACACCTACCTATATTAAAGTATCAAAGAAATGAAGCAATCATTTTTCTTCAACAAATTTGCATGAATTTTTAAGACGAAGCCGTAAAAGGTTTATAAAATAGGAAATATATTTTAAAAATTTATTAAAACTGATTTTTTATTTTCTCTTACACAAAATTTGCTCCCAAAATGTGATATAATTTTGGTAAAAAAAAAAATTCAGTTGGCATTTTTAGTGAGTGAGAGGATAGATATTCGATTGAATCGCATAAATAAACTGTGAGAATTTGATGTGGTATTTTTTAGAAAAGCATAACAATTGGCATTTCAAAATTGAAAAGTATCAAAGGCTATTTTTATAACGACCGTATATTTAAATTAAAAAAAAAAACAAAATTTAATTAGGTTTGCTAAACAGATCAACATACATACATATATCGTTAAAACGCGATACGATGTGTTGAGTTTCATTTTAATTTTCGATTTGCTGCAACAGAAAGTGAACAAATATGAAGCTCAACATACATATGTGCATTTAAATTATCAGTGGTTACGAAATTTCACGAAAGTCTGCAAATTTTTTGAAACAGTAGGATGCTACTAATTTTGTTTAAGTCAATGTAGTAATGTGGTAAGCAATTTAGTCGATAATTGGTTTAATGCAAAAAGAACACTCGCCACTGTGACATAATATCCTTAGAAGTATAAAATTGATCTCGACGTTTTTTTATTTCCGATTTTACTTACTCATAAAGAAGTATTTGTCTTAGTTATCAACGAACTTGATCGTCGATATAAAATGCAAATCCTTAACACTTTATTGGGAACTGTAAAAATTTTTGAGTTGCGCTCGAAAAACGCAAAGGATCTCATAATTTTTTTCGTGTATATGTGGCTAATTTTAAAATAATTTTTTATCTATACTCAATTTAAGCGACATTAAAGTAAGCGGCTTTAAATGATAGATATAAAAAAAAATTAAATAGGTATATATATATATGTATATGCGCATATATTATATGTGCCGTAGAGTTATTAATAAACTAAGATCTACCCTTTTCATCACTCAGTAAAGTGCGAAGTGCCGGAAATAAAGCTAACGGCATAAGCTCGAAAGGAAAAATATAATAACTGAGCATTTTACAAATTACAGCAAATTACAAATAATACAAATACCTCAAATAGAATTTTTATATAGCATAAATTTTAAAAAGCAAATACCAATCATGGAAAAAGGCATTTAATAGAAAATTTCTAACAAAAATTATATAGACAAAAATATGATGTGCAAATAAATATACCTATTATATGACAGAAATTATTGGAGAAAATTAAAAGAATTAAATGATGTTACTTACAATGCTTATACATATATCCTATAAAAATTATTCAAGAAGTAGTTTCATCAAAAATTTATTTATAAAAACAGGCAAACCAGTCAAAAGAAATGAAGCTTATTGATGTAATAATATGCGTTATCTTCATTTCGGAAGAAAGAATCCAATTCACTAAGAACAGAAGCAATTGAGATTTGGTTCATTTTTTTAACTATACTATGATATACAACATATACATATAATCGATTTTTTCGTATCATATCTATTGAAAAATTGAAATATTTTATGTGGAACGTTTCGGAGGATGACTCTGATAAAAATTTTCAACTACGATTAATTTTCAAAAGTTCAAAAATTTCGAAGAACTTGGAACTCATTTACTTATACTAGCCGCTTTCCAGGTAAAAGTGGATAATGGGAAATTTATAATAGATTTTTTTTTTTTTACTTAAGAACTATGAAATGCATTTAACCATAGCGAATGTTGCTAAATTTGATCAAATGGACACTTAAACCAAAAACGCAAAAAACTGCGTAGCCAAATCGGAAAATGTACCCAAAAACACTTAGAATACATATGTATGTAGATTTAAGTCAACTTACTTATTTAATCGAAAATTTTTGCCATTTACTATGCTTATACGATATAACACAATAAGTACACGCAAATCGAGTAAACGTCTAAACGCTAATTTATGTAAGTCGAACAAATATTTCATACCTATTATCAATTATTCGTTGTCTTACATGGATTATTACACAAATATTTTTCACTTTGACTATAAAATAAAACTCAGACCATATTTTAGCGAAATAAATAAAATGAAACAAAAATTTTTGTAACTCAAGGAAAGAAAGCGCCCTCGTGTTGGCTATTTTGTGTTATTCGTCAACTGGAATTTTATGCCCATTCTAAAATAATTTTCGCTCAGGTAAGGCATAAAATGATCACAGGTTGACGATGAGGCAAAATTGTTTTCTTGTTTAATTTTTATCGCTGAAAATATAGCGAAAAGGAGTTTATGGAAGAAGGCGCGTATTTTTATGAAAGATAGTTACCGTTTGAAAATATTTTTTATTATTTTTATTTATTGAATTGTTTTAAACGCGTGCTTTTTCAACAAACACACACACACATGATAAAAATGATAAAGTCAATAGAAAATTTTATTTAAAGTATTTTGAATGCTTACAAATTGTTTGTTCTTTTAGTCTTATTATATTGATGTAACTTAAATTCCTTCTATTAGTCAAATTTAATTTGGACCTGATTAATACGTTGAAGTTTATATAATATATGAAAATAATTTTAAATAACAACAAAGGCACACACAATATAAAATGACAAATATGGCGAAAATTGGAAATGGAAATACTGAAAAAAGAAAACTTGAGGCAATCAAGTGGGCCAATCGATCGAATCGAAAATCCATTCGGCTTCCGCAAAATGCTTCAAATATCAAACGATAAATTTAAAATCCGATTGAAAAGGTTCAAACGCAAGTACGTTTTTTTTCAATGATTTCTTTTTTCTAGAAACTGAATCACAAATAAAGAGACATTTTTACAGCCTAAAAGTCACTGGTATTTGAAACATGATTTTTATTGTAAGCTCAATTTGATGAAGCTTCAAGTTTTCATAGAAGATATTGTTATTGATTTAATAATCGCAAGAAGTGTGCAATATTCCACTTAACCTGTAAAATGAAAACAAATGAAACATTTATTGATACAAAAAATGAACCTCAGCACCGCCCTTAAAATAACTCACACAAAACTTTGACAAAGTCTTTAAAAAAAATTTAATCGAAAATAAATTAATTCCTTAAAAAAAACTCCTCCCCTTTTCGAAAGTACAAATTGTTTTTGTTTTTATTGTAAAAAGAGAGAAAGAGTTGAAAAGTTAAGAATGAATCGTTTGGAAGGCGAACATTCGTATCGAAGAAACGCGCGTTGAGTTTTGGTTGCAAGGATTAAAGACATAAACTAAATACCGAGAAAAAAAAACTTCGAGCTATAAACAAAAGCGACACAACATTGAAAAAAAAAAGAAATGAAACTCCAAAGAATTAAATCACAGACGTTAAAATATAAATTAATTGACAAAGCTATGTTGCATGACTTGGAGCAATGAAAGTTCTATCAAATTTTGCCACCAATTTTCCAAAAAACGAAACCAATTTTTTGAACTCAGATTTGGAAAGTGCTTCAGATGTCATATATATAACAAGTAAAGCGCTTTTACTTCCAGAAAAAGCAAGTTTTCTTGCTCAAAAACTTTCCATTAAGAACAATTTTGCTTGCTTAAAGTGCTTTTTGATCAACCACACTTGGCAAGCGAAAGTAAAATAATTGTTAAAAGCGCTTTACTTGCCAAGTGGGGCATCACCTCAAACAATAAGCGCTTTTACTTGGTTTCCCGTCATCGACATAAACCCTTTCATTGTGGCTTTTTATAGAGAACAATCCAACCAAACCAAGCCAAAAATAATAAAAACTGATTGTTTCAGAAAATGGCATGCTTCATAGCTAACCCGATCTACCTTCCCAAAGAATAAAATATGTTGAATTTGAATCATAAAAAAAAAAAATTCCCAAAACTAGCATAAAATAGTCAAAGGCATTTTGTGTTTAAAATTTCAAAGTCTAAAACGCGTTCATTGTATAACCAAATTATATTTAATATACATACATATATCACTATAACATTTTAAATTTATAACAAGATATATGGCTTTTCTAGCTTGCACTTGTAGTCGAAACATCAAATAATTATTTGAAAGAATTAAAGTTCAATTACCCTATGCCGGCGAAAGAACTTTCATATATACATACTTACATACTTACATAAACCTTTATTAATAAATAAACTCAAAATATTGGCCATTTAATCTTTCATAAATGATAATTTTTCTAGTTGCGCAAAATTTCAAGTAATCAAACTTATTGTATATGTAAGCATTAAAATAAGTCTATAACATTATTCATTAATTTAAGATCGCAGACTTTTTGTAATGAACCCCAAAAAAATACTTTTTTAAATTGTAAACAAAATTATCTTAATAAAGTGGTTTTTGCAGTAAAAATAAAGCCTGCGGAGTTTACCTTTTGAAAGAGTATAAAAAAACGATGAATTTGGATTATAAGGGCCAATACTACCAAACATATGGGCAAACCCAGCAGAGAGTAAGCCAAGAGCCAAAAAATAAAATTCGTTTTTCAAATTAAAACAAATATTGAATTTTTTGTTTACAAGCAATGAGTAAAATGGGCTCCTTGCAATATTGTTTATAGAACAACAAAGGACCTCAAAGCGTCTCCAAAGCTGTAATATATATTTTTTTCTTTTATTTTCAATTAAAAAGACCTTATATGAGTGATGCTCGATGTCCAAAATGACAAAAAAAAACATTTTTAATTATTAATTTTTGCAACGTCTCTAACGCAACGTCCTAAACGCCTATTTTGCTCAATAACTAGACGAATAAATCGAAAGGTTAGTTTCCGTTGATCTATAAGCAAACTTTGAAAATTCTTTTATTTTTGAGCTCATGGAATTTTGGACAATATATTTGATAACTATCGTCAAATTGTGAGAAAAATAAAAAAAAAACATTTTCTCCTGAACGATTTGCAGGTAAATTATTATCACCTTTAAGCGTGTCAAGAAAAAATATAAAAAAAATATGAAACCATTTATTTCAACCTTTTTCTGAACACGATGCACTACAGACCAAATGAAAAATCGGAAAACCCTGCAAAAGTAAAAGTTGGATTTTGGCAGGGAGACACGTTCGCATCGGAAGCTAAGTGCTTCGAATGCACAAAACGATTGAGTTTTTGTTTGATTTGCCCATTTAGATGTTCCTATTCGAGACAAATTGGCCATTTCGATTTACCGAGATCAAATACGCATTCGATTCATTGAATTTGTCACCCTTGAGGAAACGAACGAAAAACAGCAAAAGGGTTCATTTGAATCAACATTGATTTGGAACCATTTGGTGTGACCGATAATGGAATGGAATGGAATGGAATGGAGTGGAGTGGTGTGATGAGTGCGTTTTGATAAATATGCTTGAGGGGATTATGTTGGCCTTGTACAACTGGCTGTAGCAATGATTTAAACTAAGTTCCATTAGTTTTCGAGGACTTTTTTGTTCGTTTTCTGTTATCTTTTAAGTGTTTACGCTTATCTGATCGTTTTAGTTGATTCCTTCAAGAAATACGAAGGCTTATCCGCTTGTCATATGATTGCGTTCCAAATGGTCACTTTGGCAAGTGAAATGGAGAAAAGATTAGAGTGAAGGGGTTAAACATGCTCGCAAAAACAGATGGTTATTTCGTGATGTGCCTGTATCGTGCGTGTATTGAATGCAAGTAGCACTCAAAATCCCTTAAAGTTGAATCAATAGATATGGAGAAAAAAAAAAAGAACAAACTTGCATATACATTTCTCCTTAAAATCCGTTAGTTAAGCAAAAGTCTCACAATGTTTATTTTCGTTTAATCGTAGTCTGCTTTTGCTTGCTCTCATTACATCTGTTGTCTCCTTCGGATTTGTGGCAATTAAGAAAGTAAATCCTGCTTAAACCTTCCATTAAGCACATTAAAGGTTTAGTGATTGGGTGCTCTCTCAAGTAATAATACTTACTCAAGGAATAATAAAAGTTCACTTAAAGGGATTTAGCAAACGTCGGGACGTCTAACGTTTTCCGTGGAAAAGTAGCGAGTTCAATTGCTAATGAAGCACTTGATTTGTGCTATTCGTGGCAAACGTTCACATTGACTTTGCTGCACAGTTATTTCTCGTATTTTTAATAAGCCCGAGCAGCCAAACCGCATTCTCTCCTTCAAAAGAATCCAAACTTCAAGGCATAAAACGAATGTTCAAAGTTTTTTTGCGTCGATTTTTTTTTTTTTTTTTTTGTGCTTAGCTCCAGAAGTGCAGCGTGCACGTAAAACGTGAGATAAAGCGATTCGCGTAAATTTTACAGTTCGCATTCTTTGCTCTTGCTGACGTGTAACAACTCGAGCAGATGAGTCCTGAGCGCTTAGTTTGCTTTGCGTGCCGTGATAAGAATATAAAAATTGTTTGGCAAAGTACAAGCGAGTGCCAATGCAAGGACGACTACGTATAAATGAAAAGGAATGGAGAGCCTGCATATTAATGTATGTATGTATGTGAATTTATTTTTCAAAATATATATCAAAAGACTGTGAGATATGAACACGAATTTTCCCAATGGCGACTTTGAATGTCGAACAAATGCAATTAAAAAAAAAAAAAATTCTGTCAAACGAGCGGATTTTCATGATATTAAACCACTCAATGTACTCCCATAATTGGAATATATTTTAGCATTGTTAACTCAATTTCGGATTTCAGGACATTTATTACTATATAGCACTGGAAGTTCTATATCTCTTTAAAATTTTCTCAACAATTTGCTTGAGTTATGTGTATCAAAAAGATTTTCAAAACATTCAACAAACAAAAAATATAAAAAAAAGAAAATTAACTTTTCCCAAGAATTCGAAAGCTGTTAATCCCAAACTCGAAGAAACCAAAGAAAACATGCTATGAAGATTCAAACAAAAATATTAACTCCTGCCTCAGAAAGTTTTTCCAAAACTTTGAAAACATTTCAAGTATTTATGGACAATGGTCATTAAAAATTTATCATCCCCTCCAACCTCTGGAACAAAGGGACATAAAATAAATCATATCGAAAGTCATTTACATTAACTAGGGGTTATTTTATTGAGCGTAATTAGAAAACTTTAAGAAGAAATCATACGAATATCGCTGCGGGCAGTAAACTAGACATTGGTCACCATTTCTATGGATATGACAACCCACGTACATAGCAGAGATTCTCCCAATCTCCCATTAAGGCGCAAGGGATTTTATTTTGCTGCATGTAAATATACAGAGATGCGACAGAAACGGCCACGCCAATGTCATTATAAATAAATGGGAATCGTAGTCCGAGCCTCTGTCAGCACACTCACAGAGCTTTTCCAGAACATTCTTAGTTTGCCCCATCTCTCTTGTATCACTTTTTAAGAAGCAACAGCATAATTTACGTTTCAAATGTTTTGAATACCAATATGTCGAAGAACCCTTCGTTTGAATGCGATGCGTGTAACCACCATCTCACCACGACCACTGCGACCTTTTGAAGGCAATCGCTAAGAGGAGGACGACATCTTCTTTAGGTATTTTGTAATGATTTATTTCCAATTTAAGCAACTTTCAAAGCTTAAATTTTAATTCCAGATGGCTTGTTGGACAGCGTCTTGCAAGGCGAATGTTTGTTCACGTCTACTTATCGCTGGCTATTCCCAAATGGGACACATGTCTTGATAGTCTATAGGGTGTCAAAATTGCGCAGCACCAAGTGCTAATATGTAAATCCATTTTATAACCCATAGTAAAGGGTTTATCCTTTGCGTGATCTATAGCCGTGCGCCCTTCCTTTGCCTATGGTCATAAATCTTTTATAAGTTGCCCATGAGTCAATATGCTAAATCGGGTTGACATTTTGCTCCTTCGCTTAGCAGTTCAAAGATGGTAAAAGGGAAGAATTTTGGTATTTTCACATTAAGTTGTTTCAATAACAGAACAAGACATGTTGACAATGGAAAGTCCTCCATTCGATTGTTGAGCGCATTCTTTTGTTGAAAAGTATCTGGGGAACACAATTGAATGAAAATAATTAAAATTCCTAAAATTTATGTATTAGAATCCGCTGCCAGCTTCCGTTTTATAACACAATCAGCGGACTTCTGAGACGTAGAAAGTATGATTTTTCCCTTAGTGTATTCTTTTGCAAAATAAGTTCGATTTTTACGTTACGAAATATGGTCGTTTCAGCAAATTTCAACAAAACTTTTATCTGCGACTCTTAATCCTGTTTTGTCTTATACTTGTATGTACAAACTTCTCATATGATAAAAGAGCGGTTGCCTTCGAAACATTTCTTCTTTTTTCTAACAATTCGATGCGCTTTTATTACTTTTTACGAATTTCAAAAAACGTCTGCTGTGTTATCGGTCAAATCAATTTGTAGCATTCATTCGTATCTTTTGTATTCCATACAAACAAAATGATTTATACGGCCAGCTACTTAATTGAGTGTTGTGTCTTGTATTCAGAAATCAACATTTTTACTTTCGTTCATGGCATCTATGCTCATGAAAGTCCTCTAGCCATATTAACATGTTCAAAGGGCAGTCATGTCCTTTTGTTATTATTTATACAAACTGCTGATACGAGGATGTCACAATCACATTTATCAGCGATAAGAAATGTTAGTTGAAACAACATAAATAAAATAATTTTTCCAACGACAAGCTCATGTGATAAATTTCATAAAGTAACAAAGTATATTTTATCAATAGGTATATGAATAGCGTAAAGATCACATACATGTATTCTCATGCCAATCTTATTAAGCCAGTCAGAAAAAAGTCAAACATTTTCACAGTCGTCTTTGAAAAATTTTACCGAAGTTCCAAAATATAAAAAAAATTATTAAAAAGTTTATAAATTTTGTGTATATTACGAAATTTCTCGTTTTCTATGAGGATATGTGTGTCCACAAAGGATAACAATGAAATTGAGCTAATAAAATATTGCCCATTTCCCCATCGGATTTCCTTGAAGAATTTTCAAAGGTCAATATGTGCGAAAAAGTTTCCGTTTTCATTTCCATTCGTCGCACAACATCTGTCCGACTTGTCAATCATTTTCGATTATTTTAACTTTGGCTTACGACTATTGTAAATAATATTTGCGGTCAACCAAAGACCTAACATCAAAGCCATAGCATTATAAGATTCAGATGGAAGTGCCTTTCCACGCTTCTGCTTTCAACCCATTATTCTGAAATTGACAACAGATTGACAGGGACTTCCACAAAAAAAAAAAAAGAAAGACTGAAAGCTGCTTCAGAGGATTTCAGTTGTAAATCAGAACCAACAAGCACGTTCTCTGAATTATTGGCTTATGAATTATGCTTTTCATTGGCAATGCTTGATTCAAGTTACCAAGTCCTTCAAAGGGTTTATAGTAACTTTGCTTTTCGATAGGATTAACTGCCAATAAAAAGGGTCAGAATTGTCAAAAAGTTCAAATTCGTTGCATTTCACCATACAATTTACAGATAGTACAAGATTATTATTTTTTGCCAGAATGGGGTGGAAATGTGACAAAGCACGCACACACAAACGTTCGAAATAGTACGAACCCTTCAATACAAATAATCATTAGAATTGTTCTTATTTTGAACAACGAATACAAGCAACAATATTGCATCTTAGAAGTTCCAATAAAAATTGAAAGAATTTAACAACAAAAGATTTAGGAAGAGCATTTTAAGAACCCACTTTAATGTTTCTTCGAAGTCCCGTCGTAGATTTAAAAAACCAAGTATTGTAATTGAGTTTATTGTAATTTATTTTTAACCATTTAATACTAATTGACAAAATATTGTATATTTACATTTCAAGCATGTCTTTTGACCATAATAATCAGTTCAACTGTCAGATTTTCATCTTACTATTAGGAGCGTAATAATGATAAGCATTCCGATAGCTATTCTATTTATATTTTTGATCAAAAAACGTAAAAGTATTTTGTTTTGGAGCTTAAGCTTTAATACTATTCAATTATCCTTACTTCAAAGAATATTAAAATGTAAAACAGATGATAAAAAACTAATTTATCTTTTGCTGCGCTTTTTATCGACAGAATTTATTGATGAAGAGATACAAAATCAATAACTTAGTTTAATAAATTTAAATGAAGAGTATCAGTGAAAATTTAGCAGCTATATAAGCACTAAAGTTATTTTTTCAGAAGATATTCAAGTACAAAATTTAAAAAAAAAAATTCAAAATTACAGTTCTTTATATTAATGCAAGATGTTTTTAATTGTTAAGAGCACATTTCTTGGTGCTATACCACAGAAGTTTCCAATGGTTAAAATGTGGTTAAAATGTGACGTGCGCTAAATAACTTACAAATTTTTGTCGAACAAGAATTCACCCAGAACACCATTGTTCTTCATCATCTTCTTGAGTGTTGTTAGCTTGCCGGCCAAATCACGCTGGCCATGCAGTTGTTCCTCTAAGTAAACTCCGGTCAGATAGTCAACCAAATGGTAATAGTTAGGCTTGCGCTCGCAAACATGGATCAATTCACGAATGGACTTGGTTACTTCAGTTTCCAGTTTCAAAGCATCTTCCAAAGCAGATTGACCGTCTTCCCATTCTTGCTTACGAACATCCTGAAATTGAAAAAATAAAAATAAAAAAATATGTATTATTGAAATATGCAACGACATCTAATGGTTTTAATTTCAGTTCTGATCTTTGCAGATTCTATAGAGGCATTGGAATATTCACAAATTTCTGAGACAAACTAAGCTTTTAATTTTATTCGTTGATTTTTAAAGGCAAGATATTCCATGGTTCTTGAATATATAAAGAATACTATTTGATATTATTTTTACTTACTGGCACTTGAATCAAATTTGTTACATCATTTGTCAATTGTCCACGCATCGAAAGATACTCGATTAATTTTGAGCCATGTTCGCGTTCTTCTTTGGCTGACTTGAAGAAAAGTTCTGCAAAACCGGGACGATTAACAGTATCCCGAGAAAAATGAGCACCCATGGCTAAGTAGACGTAGGATGCATCTATTTCTTTTTGAATTTGTCGACGCATGTACTTGAGACATTCACCTCCAAGATCAATCCATTCTTTTGGAATTTCAGGGACTTCCAAGCTGCCTAAATTATAGAAAAATAACACCGCATTTAACTTAGTTAATAGTTTTGATTTGAGATTTTTCAATTTTAAAGGGGTTTTACCATTTGTTATCAATACACAAATGATTCCTATTTCCTATCTGCTAAGGGCAACTAAATATTGAACTCAAAAGTATAGTTCAAATTATGATTTTTTTTTTTTTTTTTAATAATTCAAGAAGATTGATGAAATTGCTTTTATTACTTTTGCATCGCTGAATGCATTATGCGCAATTTAATTGGATTCAATTCTTAAATATTTTCCTCCCCTCGCACCGTCTGTGATCGAGAGATCACAAGATTGTCTCAAGGGGTACTTTTGTTTTGTTGTTTTTCAAGCGTGCCGTGTGCATAGAGTCTATGCAATAGACTCAAATTTGCACTCAACTTTGAGTTTTTTTCACATTTGATGATTAGAAAAATTAAAAAAAAAAAACTTCAATTGAATTACATATTTATGTTTTAATTTTTTTTTTATAAAATCGTTAGTGTATTCGAGTTTTCAAAAATACCAACGAAAAAACGGTTATTAGAAGTCTTTACCCGGTCTCTTGAGTGCCATACCCTTTCGAGAAAATGTATATTAGCTCTTTAAATTATTATTTTTTTTTTTTTTGTATTGGATATTTATTTATCTAATGAAATTAGGAGTCTAAAATGTAAGAGAGTTAAAAAGAAAGTAAAAGTGTAAGAAATCCAAGACATAAAACCCGTTTTTGTTTGTTTTGGCAGACAGCTGCTTTTGAAAAATCGATTTCTATTCTAACTGGAAAAAGATCAATACCCAAAATTCGTAAGTGCAAAAGAGATGACTATAACGCAATATAGTGCGATGTCTGCTACCAGCTGAGATTTCAAATCTACTCAAAAATTACACAAGTTTTCGAATGAAATGCGTTGCAATTAAACATAGTCCTTTAGATTGACTAAATTAAATTCTTAAATGGACGCTTTACTTACATTTCATTTGTCCACAAGCCGTGTTCGAAATCACTGCCAAAAGCGCAAGTCCAAGCCACAATTTCATCATTTTGCGTTCTTTTCTCTTTCTCGGTCGAAAAACGGAAATTACAGGAATCTCTATGTGTTTTGTTCTACAATATTGACAATGCAATGGTTGTCGTCGCACTAAATGAACAAAATATAATGAAATCAATTAGTGCGTTTCGGCAAATAAATACGGCAAATACGAAACAAATTTATATAAAGAGTTGAAAAATCGATGTTCTCCTCACATTGCTCGTTTTAAGTATGCAAAAAAAGTTCTTCCAATTCTCTTGACAAGACAATCCGATGTCACTAAATTTGTCACTTTATACGCACTGGTATAGAAGTGGACGCAGATTTTTATAAATTTTTCCCTTGATAAGAGTAAAGTCCAATGTCACTCAATTCCTTAATTCTTTGTTCTTTTGTGACACAATAATCGTAGTTCACTCAGCACTAAAAAACCGTATTTCAGTTATTTTTTATAATTTTATGTGACTCGCCCAACAATCACTTTATTCGCCTTTTCAATTCACACTAAAATACAGTCGGCCGAACTGAGTACTTAAATGTTTCTCAGTAATCTCTTTGCACACAGCGTCGGGCTATTGAAATTGAGTGACATTTGTGTGTAACTCCCCTTGTTTGCTTGTTTAGTTATTCTTTCTGTATTTTTTATCTTTGACAAAATATGGAGACGACTTTCCATTAATTCCCACTTACCGCTTCTTTTTCAAATATTCACACGATTGCTCACTACTTTTTGTCGATTAACGTCGTAATTTTTTTAAACGCGATAAGCGCTCTTATGTTTTTGTTCGGAAAATTCGAGAGAAATCATTCAACATGGCGGCAATGGCTGCTTGCACTCAACCAAGTCAGCTGTTTCGTTGTTTTGTGCGAGTGCACGCTACAAGTTTTATAGGTATCGTTTGTTCATTACAACGTTGTCGCTTGCTGATAATGTGTTCTGTAATGATATTGTGTTAAAAGCAACTTTTATTACTATATTATATTTTTGAATGTTTATTTCTTTATAGAAAAATGTTAAAAAATGTTTGATAATATTTTCAACTTTTTAGGAAATAAGCTTTACAGTTGAAACCAAATTCAATTGCGAAGTTTATATATGAGACCATGATTATGAAAGTGATATAAGTCAAAAATTTTTTATATCTAGTTTTACTTCAGATTATCTTATTTAATAAGAATTTGATATGAAATAGCTGATAAACTAGATTAATAAAATGTTTGACTTATACCACTTTCAAAATCAAGGGCTCATATATATCAAAAAAGCAATATCAAGTGACTATTAAATTTCACGTTTCGAAACTATAAACTTATTATGCATTTGATGCACTACATTTCAAACATAATGTAGAGTTGCCAAGAAAACTTGGCACTAATGAATTACACAATCTGCTAAAGATTTTACGAGAATGTTGTTCTAAATGGAGATGACATACATACGTTATCATACAATTTCATACATATGCGAAAATACTTAAAGATATTAAATTTTGGTCGAACTTTTGAAAAGTTAAGTTTAATAATAATATTTAATATCATACGTGATAGCAACACGTTGATTAAATTTCTTATCGCCTCAACAACATGACAACAAAAGCCAACTTGAAGACCGCCATAATGTCAAGCCATTTTGAAAATCATTGAGAACACTGAGAGTAGAGTACAGAATTAGTTGAGTGCAAAAACGAAAACGCGTCATAAATTCATAGAAAGGACAGAGACAAAGCGTCGTAGCTGCAGTTTAAAATTTGAGTTAAACGAAGTAACAACTAAAATATATAATTTTGTTCAAATCAACAAATTCTTTTAAATAGTATAGTGCCTTCTTAAAAGCACCTAAAAGTGAAAAAATCGATTTACTTTTGTGGAAAAATTCAAGCGAAGTAAGTATACAAAGAGAATTCGGTTTTTGAGTGAAATCAAAAATCGAGAAAGAAAAGTCGAGAAAAGAAATTGCGTTGTACTAAAAAGGCAAAATAGCAATAGTTCGAAATTCATGTTTATTTAAAGAAAAATATACGAATATAAAGGAGCTTTTTTCACATAATCTTGATAGAATTACCAAACATGAATTACTTGATCGGATTGGCCTTGTTCGTATGCTTGAATGCTGCGGTGCGGTCAGAGGAGGTTTGCCATAACAACGTAGTCTCAGCATGTTCTTCCTCAACGTTGACGGGTGAGTGTTATTTTATTTTGAGTACTTTATTCAATGCTCTTTGGCTATTGCAAATTTCCGTGATAAGAGTCAATTGAAATTACATACATATTTGCAAAAATTTTACATGCAAGCAATCACTGGAATGTTTTCATCAGAAAGTAAGCCTAAGAATTCCGCTTTATTGCTTTTGTACTCTTTTTATTGCCGGACATTATACTTTACCTTATTTCTATTCTTCCATAGGACCATCAGTATGTAATTCACGCTATGGCGGCATTGACCACATTGAATCTGATGTTCAGGGCTTCATAAACCATCAATTGACTAAATCCTATCAGTATTTGTTGTTGGCAACTCACTTCAATTCCTATCAAAAGAATAGACCTGGATTCCAGAAGCTGTACCAAGGTCTTTCGGACCGTAGCTTCGATGATACCATCAATTTGATCAAACAAATCACACGTCGCGGTGGCCGCGTTGATTTTGGAGCCAGACATGAGGATCCGGAAACGATTTCGAGACGTCAGTTGCAACTTGAGGTCGACGAACTTCACTCGTTGGCTATTGCTTTGGACAATGAGAAGGAATTGGCAAAGAATGCTATTCGCGTACATACAATGGCTGCACATACTGCACATCGTGACCCTGAAATGGCTCAATATCTCGAGGAGAAGTTCTTAACTGCACAAGCTGAGAAGGTCCGTCAATTGTCCGGCTACGCTAACGATCTCGCCAAGATGATGAATCAGCCTGATCCTTCTTTGGCTGTTTATCTGTTCGATGAGTATTTGCAGAAACAGTAAGCGGTCCTGAAAAGCTATAGCAAGGAAAAGCTGAAAATCATATTAAATATTTCTCAACTAAAAGCTAAATATGCAATACATTCATACAAAGAAGTAATAAGACAAAAAATGTCGCAGAAATAAAAATTAAAATATACCTATTAGAACCAAATAATTTCATCTGCAAGTACACCTCCATTCTTTAATCTCATTTGTTCGATTTCATTGAATATATTTTTAATTGTGATAGATTACGATGCGATAAGCGCAGTAATGTAAGAGTTCGTTTAATAATTTAAAAATAAATATTGCGTCGCTAAGCTTCTAAAACTATTTTTTGGCGAAAAATGTTGAAAATTGTGATTCTTTTGAATGTCGGGAACGGCACAAAATAGTTCGTCTCGGACCTACACAAAATAGTTGTCTCGTTTCTATATTTAAATAGAATAATATATTTCCATAGAAAAAATTTCTTTTTCATTCATAAAATTTTGAAAAATCCAAACGGATGAGATCCGTCGGAATACATAATCCGAAGCCGAATAACGTGTAACGAACATCTGACAAGAAATAACCAATAAAAAGGACAAAAATGTTATTTCAATTCATTTTTGGGGCAAAAATTTTAGGATGATTTTTAAGAGGAATTTATTTAGAAAAATTCTAAACTTTTTTCATTGTTTTTAAAATTTTTTTATCTTTTCTAAGCCGTTTGTTCTTCGCGGGTATCATTCTAGCTGCATTTTTTAAATCTGAGTTTTGTCTTCCATAATACTAATTTAAATACAGTAAAAATTGGTTAGAACGATATTGAAGGGATCAGAATAAATCTATATAAAAAACCAAAATCACGTTCGCGAAATTACATCGTTATAAGCAATTATGTATCGTTAAATCTGGTATCGTTTTATCCGACTTATCGTTACTTGTAATTCCATAGCGAACCAAAATTTACCTAAAATGTTCATCGCTTATCGCATCGCGCATCGGTTATCGTTATAACCGGTATCGCTATAGTGATTTCAACTGTACTTATTTTTGAAGAAATAAATTCTTCATATATTCTCTCGTCAGTATTGAAAAGGAAAGGAGACAAAATGCAAGTTCTTGTTACGAAAAGTTATCCACACAGAACACATGCTCCAAATAGTTTCATCGTATCAACATCGTATCTTCATCGAGAACATGTAATGAGTTTAATGCGTGGCTAAATATGGTTAAGGTATGTAGAATAATTGGATATCGAGGAGAAGAAAGAAAATGGGGCATATCTAATCGACAGCAAATTAGACAAAAGACGACCAATAACAATTTGGAATAAATAGAGGTAAATGTGCTTTTTACTTCGTTTCAATTTCCTATGAGTTCTATTAAAATCATACAAAATATCCTTTTTAGTGCTCATTAAATTATAATCCACTTAATATTAATTGTCATGGCTTGAACGCATCCTCCCTTGTATGATACGACCCATTTATATCGAGGGGTTGTTTCATTTCGGTAACGGGTCGTAATTGTGGTCATTTCGAATCTTAAGCGCCCGTTGTAATTGCCCTTTTATATTGTGCTCGTATGTGATCTGGTTACATGTGCCACTCAATCGCAACTAGTTGAGTTCAAAGGGCCTCTTATTCATAACGTAAATGCGTCGCTTCTGGCATGGAGCGTCGGTAAATTTTCGTTTAATTTTTGAAAGGTATTGGTACGACTTCACATGAACCAACCTCACCATCTAAATGAAATTGCTTTTTAGTCTTAAATTTTCGAAATAAAAACCTTAATTTATGGATTTTAATAACGAATTAAAATATGGTGCCGTAAATGGAAAACTATTAATAAATGCGGAGAAACATGGATTATTGTAACATATGGAATCCAAAAGGGTTATCCTATATATGTATGATAGTTGACAAAAGGAAGAGCTTGAGCTGTAAAATTTAACGAAAAAGTTTTTTTTTGTTGCAGATTGGAGTCGAGAGCACCTGTGACTTCGTTTAAATAAACCAATAAAGTTTTACGAAGCTATGTACATAGAGAATGGCGTTGCATAAGCAAAATGAGGCAACAAAAATTCCATCTACCAAGTCTGCTTTTTTCAGCGTTTCACATTTATGCTTAGGGTTCACTCCGATTGTACTTTTGATTCAAAGCTAGTTTGCTTTGTACGTGATTTGTTGAATGGAATCAAATAAAATACTTCCATAAAAATTTCTTATCAAATTAATAGATAATCAAATTTTGATGTCTTAATTCATCAGTTCTGTCTCAAACATGATATCGTCCCCGACTGTTTAAATCTACTTGGTAACAAACCATTGCAACTTTAGTTCAAACCTTAGACCTTATAAAAAATAGTCATTCTGATATTAATTTTGATTTATGTGCTTTTTATTTGCCATATTTTAAGGGATTCTTCAGGGGTGACTATTCAACTTTTGTCAAAATTATTGAAAACAATATTGATATTCATACCGATGTCGGTAGTTTGATAATTTATTAGACGATAATTTTTTATATGGACTTTATTTTTGGGGCTTGATAACTCGACAGAATCACAAAAACGAAGTCTGTATAAAAATGTATCTACTAACGAATTACCAAACTACCGACTTCGGTGTAAGTACCACTATTGCTTTTCGTAAAATTGGAAAATGCAATTTGAGAGCAACTCTGATTGAAATCATTAAGATACCCAAGAAATGTTCGAACAAAAGTTATGACTCATTCTTTTTGTTTTCAATTGTACTTTTTGACTTTTCAACATACATATATTTTATTATTTGTGTAAATTGGAATTTGAAGTAGTGGAACCGAACATGCTTGTTAGAACATCGCTTTTTATACTGTTGGAAGTACTTTGCACATGGCTATTTCATACCGGACACGCGTGCTTAATACAGGGGACACTATATTTGACTATGACTATTGTGAAATGAAATGTGATAATGATACGCATACGATGTGTGTAAGTAGAAATCCATAAAGGCTTAGTTTTCGAATCTTTTAATTCGAATAATATGATTTCAGATCGATGACGAAGAGAAACCTTCATGCGATCATTTCGAGGCATTTTCCTTTTCAAGGACTTTCAGAAACACAAGCTTTCTTAAAATACTTGTAGAAGGACATAATGGACTGCGAAACCGCATTGCAGAAAAAATGAAAGTGGCGAATATGATTGAGCTTGTGAGTAAGGCAATTTCTTTGTTTTGGTTTTGATATATTTTTAAATCCATCTTTCGCATAGACATGGGATACAAAATTGGCGGCTATGGCACAAAACCATCTCAATCGGTGTAAGCCTTACGTGATGGACAGGTGTACGTTGATCCCAGACGTTATTCCGGAGTACGAAACAATGTTAGAGTTCTACAAGGATAACAAAACCACGCCTTTGATTGTTCAAAATAGTTTTGTTGAAGAAGGCAATTTTTATCCTTACAAATTCCTAGAACGTATGATACAACAATGGTATTTTGAAAAGGAGAATATGAAAGCGCCCACGTATCAAATGGACGACGACACAACTGTAGGACGACTTCTAGGAGAAAATAATTTTACTCATTTCGCTTATCCTTGGAGTCATCGCTTCGGTTGCGCAATGTCCAGGTTAGTGCCTGATAAATCATGTAAGTACCAATTTATTTGCTCACATCTGTATTCATTTGGCATTGGTGGTGTTGTTTTTAAAAGAAATTCCTACATTCTCTCAGCTATAAATGAATTTGTGCAGCATTTATTTGCCTTCCTTCGGATGGATTTTACTGCCTAGGGTACAATTGTGGGCCTTGGCAAAGTTTTCCATATTCGAGATTGGTCCATGGTACGCTCATTCGTTAGTAACTCCCAATAGTGTTCCCCCTTCTAATCGGCACACCAATGTTGAGCAAATCCAAGGGAAAATAATTGTTCAGGTGTTAAATACAAACCGGGCATACGGTACTATTTGCTTCGCGCAATGCCGTTCTTTGATATTTAATTCGATTTGTTAATGAAGCCAATGGAATTAATTGGACCCCATTTAGAAAAAAGAATAATAAAAGGAAAATAATTCCAAGAGTTTTTCTCCGAAACTTCGTTTTTCACAAAAATACATCGGAGCAGAGAAAAATAGTTCGCTGTTTCGCTGTTTTAGCATAAATTTTACTCATTTGAACTTTTTAGGTAATTTTGAGAGAAGAAATTTTTCGTTATACGTTTTTAAGTAGAAGCGGAAATTTTATGATGGCTCAAATCATTTATAAGTTGTCTTGCTCAATCTGGAAGTAGCGTCGTAGCGGTGGTGTTGCAGGCCTTCGGTGCATTAAAATATATATTCAAATTTTGTTCAAGCCTCTCCCTTTGGCCACAGATATCTTGCTTCTTTTTCTAATTGGCTTAAACGGTCGTTTGTAATATGTAATTTAATTTAATAGAAAAGCGTGCGTCTCAAAACCGCCATTCTTAATATGATGATGACATGAGGACATGCTGAGATATTTCACTATTAACGTCGAAATTGTTTTCAAATGTTACTGGGATGAATATTCCTCTTTTCAGCCCAATTTAAATGTTACTAAGACTGGACTGGCCACAGTCTTGAGATCGAAATTTCGATGATCTGACAAAACTAAATATAGAAAGTTGCTGTATTTACCGAGTACTTTCAAAAAATCTGTAAATTTTTTATTTACATTTTATGTGTTGCACAGTGTAATTCTTACATTGCTTGCATAAAAAATTAAAACTTTCCTTGATCAAATTCACTTTCTTTTAGGTTTGAAGGATCATATCACGTATTGTGCAATTACTATCCTCATTATCGAACACTGACCAATGTTCTATATTTTACAAGTGGCGAACCTGCTTCGATTTGTCCATCCAGATTTCCGTTGCATGATGATAAGTTTCAAAATTTATGTACGAGCTATGTTGGCGAGTTTTTTTCAAATGCAAACACAATCTATTTGGAAAACCATATTATATTTTTAACAATTTTATGTGATATTCTGCAGAAATTCTTGACGTGAAAAAACCTCTACAAAGATATTGAACATAAGTTCAGTAATTTTTTTTGGGGAAATAATGTTATGTATTCTTTTTGAAACAAAGTTTGAAAAATTAAGATAAAAGTTATTGAATGATAGTTTTCGGTTGATTATTTGTTGTAATAAAAATAAATAAATTTAATATCTTCTGAATTGGCGTGGTGCATTTCACATAGTGTATCGAAATTGATTTTGGTCCAAAGAAACTTTTAGTTTTTCGCAGGCCATCCGTGAAATCGTACTCTTATTAAGGGTAAAATTAAGAGCATCAACACTGAAGCTCGCAATATTTAATAAATTCAATAATACCTAACACGCATTCATAGTTTTTAATACCGAACGACATAAACGACGGCAAATATTTTTACTTAAAATAGCGTAAATGAATATCACATTCATTGAAGCAATGTGCCCATAAAAAATGAGAAAAGGGTTGTTTGCTTTCTAAAACCACTTTCCGCTGAATTCGAATAATTTAATATTAAAGTGTATGCCTATATGAAATTTATGGTCCTCTTCGCTACTTCCGTGGCTAAAAGCAAAAAGAAGTATTTTGTTTTGCGAAGCATTGTCATATCAATGGTGGTCTTCTTCATCCCTGGTGTAAAGGGTTGCGAGACACCCAACACTGGTTCATAACATTGCGTTTTTGAGGGCTCATAATTGTTTAAGGATATTTCTTTTCGATTCCTTTTTTATACTTTGGCAAAGATAAGTTATTTTGTTCATTGTTATTGATTGAAGTTGTCCTCTCACAGGATATTGGACCTCATGCTGATTCTTATTGCAATTTATGAAAAGTGGTGTGGGACAGATTAGGGCGTAAAATATTGTTGAAAACTGATTTTCTGGAATATAATAAAATATAATATTTAGTCCTTTGAGCCTGTGAAATTGAAGATGTAATATTTTTGGTTTTAAACTTGGACTTTTTCCAGTCGAATATAGACAATGTCCATTTGGCATTTCATTTCACTCATGGTTTTTAAATAAAGTTGACTTGTTTTATTTTATGCAATTTTAGTGAAAAATGATCCAATAAGGTGGATTTTCCGAATAGCCTCCCCAGAAGTAAAATAAAAAGCTATATTCTTGAATTTCTGATGCTTGATCATTGATTCAATCAGGAACAACAATGGCTTCTTTAAGATTTATTGTCGTTTTGTCATATATGGCATATGCCTAAAGAACACATTTTATTTACCAAAAAAAGGTTAACCGCCAAACAAATAACCACACCCTTCATGTTTGCGTCACACTTCCGCTGACTTTCGGAAACGGAAGCTGAAAGTGAAAGGAGAATAATCTGCATAAAACTTTATTGTTATGATGTTAGAATGTTTGTGAAAATTTAAAGAATACGCCAGGAACGAGAGAGGCTATATTCGACAGCATTGAACATAAAAGTGTCTCTATGCTTCGTTAGTCATAGCGACAACGACGAAGCACACGTCCCTCAGCGCTTTGTAAAAAATACAATGGGCCAAAGAATTGAAGAATTTATTGCAAATAACGCAGATATCTGGAAAGAATATAATACTATGCAGCAAAATAAAACCACTTTTCAAAAATTAAGCACATATTTTCCCCTCAGAAATTGTTCAAAATGAAAATCAGTATACACACATCAAAGCCCAGAGTCCATATCGAGTGTGGAAAATAGGTATGAACTTTTAAATCGGTGTATCCAAAAATTAAAAAAAATGAAATTTGAAGCACAGTGTAGTGTTAGGCAGCAGCATAGCGTAAAATCACTGGCGCCCTAGTACGCAAGTAATTTGCATGTCGGAAAGCAGCGTGCACGACAATTTGTGCATGAAATTGAAAATTTTGTCTGAACTGGCGTTCCGAGAAAAAGGGGTTAAAATTTGCTTTCGAAAGTGAAAAGTCTTTTAAAAACATGAAAATTTATTGCTTTAACCGTGTTTGATTCCATGAAGAGCTAAAATTAAATGTTTATGGAATCTTATATATAGAGGCAAATATAATGATATCAATTGTTGCATGAACGTGATTTGGTTCGCAACTGATGTATCCCAAAGTGTTCAAAAAAAAAAAAAAAATTCAAAATTATCTGTATTGTAGTTTCCTTTGTGCTTTGAAATGCTGATACTTCCTTTCAAGACTTTAAAAACGTCTATTAAGGTTTTAAATGTCCTTTGGAAATTCTGACGACAGCTTTGAATAGTTCAACCCTCGTCTTTGTTGGAGTAAATTTTTTGAGAGCTTTGCCGAATACGAAGAATTGTCTAATATTCCTGTAAATACTTTGCTCATTTCGTGTTTATTGCAAAATCATTATGACAAATGTCATTTCCTTACTACAATAACAATATTAAGGTTGCACACTGCAAAAAAGTTTTTCCTAGTTTTGAGGAATCCTTTGCGTTGAATGTTATTTTAAAACTGACACCCAATTTCGACTATTTTGTTTAATCAAATCAAATTAAAAACTTAATAAAACGCAATGCTTTCAACAAAGAAGTAGGTATTATATATGTATTTATTTGTATAGGTTTCGCCCTCAGGCAAAGTGGATACATTCCGACTATTAATAGATCTTATGTGCCAATTGGTCCCATTTAGTTTATCTGTTCTATTATGTTCTTAACCTTCCTTCTGAAGTACATAGATGACATTCAGATAAATCTCGGTTCCTCGTGGCTTAAGAAGGTCTTATTGAAGACTCACCAAAACAGTATGTTATCTATGCGTATTAATTTCAGGGGAGAAATTTCTGTGGGTCAACAAAAAAGTTTATTTAAAAACGACATCATTTAAAACGATCAATACATGTTTGTTGGCAATGGGCGTTACGTTAGATATATCATCTTCAATTTTATCAATACAACATTTTCCTTGTTAAAGCTACAAAATTTTTTGAGTGTAAAAAATCTTAGGGAAGTAAGTGTCACTTTGTTCGTTTACCAAGTGGAAACACATTTTATAAATTTTTTTTTCGAAGAACTTTATGAAAAAAGGAATAATATTTATAGCCTTCTCAGCACATTACACACCTAATCTTGTGTAATTCAGTTTAGAGATACATCTATACACGATATGAGACGACGAGTCGCAACAAAAACGGACAATAAGGGGAAGCTCGATTTTTGGTGAGAGTGGTAGTTTTAAGTCCTTGTTTCTGCAAGGGCGGTCACTTGGGCTGTGGCTTATCCCAAGATATAAACAAACAGAAAACATCAAAGAAGAGTGTTGTTTGAATTCTTTACTTACAACGACTGATTGGATTTTCGTCACGCTTCTAGCGATTGGTATTGATATATGTAGATGTTCGTTATGATATGATTTTATTCTCCATATTCTGGATACCATACTTTTTTTTTTTAGCAATTTGTCAAAAGTATGTGCATTCCAACAACATTTCGCAAACCCAAAACAAATTTATGTTTGTGTGCCTCATTCTGGAACCACTTTGTATCCTTCAAATAAGATCCACAAGAAAATCTATGTAAATGGGGACATTTAGATGTTATTGCCAATGGGTAAACTTTATAAATGGCAATCGTTTTTGCTTCAATGACCCTTAAGTGAATAAACTATGCCGTTTAATACACCTCATCGCAAACAAAAAATTACATAACGCATAATTCATGATAACATGCACACAAACACGAGACAATTCCATGCACATATTTCCACATTTTTGAGCGTATATTATAATGCAAAATTCATTGCTTAATTTCGCTTCTTTGTCCTCGTCCCGATCCCTTTTTGAATTTATTTCTAAAATTATTTAATGATGCGTATACCATAAATCTTATTATAAATCGAAGAACTCCGCCCAACTTTTCAGTCTTTCTGAAAAAACGAGTTTTAAATTTTCTTAACCAAAATTCACGACGAGATTTTTAAAGGTTATACATAGTTTTTTAGATCATGCATTTAAATGAAATAATATATTCAAATTCAATTTGCTATGAAATGTCTAGCTGAGAAGTGAGAATATTCTTTAGTGAATTTCATTGTTTTGATATTCATTTATGCATTTCAATTATGGCGATTGCTATGACGTCTTCTCCCAAGAGACTAGCAAAGCCAAAATTTGAAGTCTGTTTCAACCCACCTAGTGACCTTTAACGTGGGTATTCAATTAAATTGGCATAAATTATGCGATGGTGCTTAGCTGCATGGGACTACAAAAAGGAAACCAAGTTGAGATGATAGCTTGAAAGCATTTGCTGCTCCTTCGAGTGACGAAAGATTCATCATGGGAGATTGAGACGAAGCGCTACTACCGTGAAATGTGTAATCAAACGTTTTTCACATTAATATCTCCATTTCATTTAGCACGTTAGCTTATGCAATTAGGATTGAGGCAAATTGTCCAAATTAAAGATAGAAGATTGACGGGAAACCTTCCAAAAATGTATTCTAAATTGCATTTCCAGTTATTTCTCAATTCGTCGCCCGAATCAATTAAGATAATCAAGAACAAATTCTGCTTTTAGTAGAAATGTCAGCTATTCTTCCAATTTCAAAACCATAAATAATATCGAAATGTAATATAATCTCGAATCTTTTTATAATTATAGATATACAATTTTTTGATTTTAAGGTAACCAAAATAATTAAAATGTGTGTGATAAATATGGGCGTGACCTGGCCATAGCCATACTAACAAATTCTAAGAAGGTTGGAGCATGAATAGATTGAATGCAATATTTTAAGTCATTTAAGCACAATGGTTATTTTTTGCAGAATACCACAATTGCGTAGTGAAGGTGATGTATAGTTTACTTTGCTATCAAATCTTGCTATGCGATTACATCTTGAAGAATTTCGATGAATTGTCAAAAAGCATAAATACTCAGTCTACTGTTTTTGCGTATTGCGGCTTAACCTCAACCAAATGCCAAATGATCTGTAATTTGTACGTTTATTTCACTATTTAGAGCTTGTGATGGACTGTACAGACTAGGATTGTCTTATTGCTTCGAAAGGTACTGAGGAAAATTTTCGTGTGCCGAAATTCTGGTGCGATCAATCTATGGACGTACGCCATTCGTCCAATACGATATGATACCAAATTGTGCTAGTGAATTGATATGCTACTTGGCAACAACCGAAATTACTTGTACTGTCTGGAAAATGTGTAATGTTTCGCGTGGCAGTGTCTATGGTGTGTATTTTAGGTACTTTTAGACGATATACTTTTTCCAAGAGCACTATCAAAGTTTTCTTTTGGAAATTGAACATGGCGCCTTAAAGCAACCAATGCTTTGAATAGGTTCTTTCCAAGTTATGTGACATATGTAAACACAAAGAAATCGAACGCGTTCTAATTTTATATGTTTACATATGGAAAAATGGCCGGACGGATTTGACGGTACACATGCAAAAACATATCGTCTAAAAGTACCTTAAGTTTGCTTGCTTTAAGTTTAACGTTTTTATACCCGACTAACAAAAGTTAGCTTAATTTTGGCTACTTTTTCAAATTGGGTTTCATATTAAAATTTTTTTCATTTTCAGCACACCGTGGTCTATAATTGAATGACTTCGATGAAGAGGATCGCGATCTGAAGTAATTATTGTTGACTCCATATAATTGATTCCTTTAATTTAATGTCTTTCGTTTGAATAGACCTAGTAAAACACTATTTTTCAGTCGTGGCCGTTTCAATTTACTGGAATCGCATAACTTTGCGCATACGAAATCTGCCATCGTGATCTACGGAAGAGCTTTTGCGATAATAACCAGGAATACATATGTAAAAAAGGTAAAAATAATACTGATTTCTCACGGCACAATGTGCGTTCGTTTGTCGTAAGTACCTACTTTTAAACTATTTGGGATTGTTACACATGGGGCTTTCAATTTTTAAATTACACAGTGCAACCACCAAATTGTGCCCTAAGATTTGACTGCAGATTTATCCCTCCGGTGATGGGAACAGAATTATCCCGGGGTAAGGCATGCCTGTCGTAAGAGGCGACTAAAATCCAGATTCTGATAGTACTCGGTGAGTATAGCAACGCCTCGTACTTAGTTTAGTCAAGTTGGCTCGTTTTCGTTTTTAAATCGGTCTCAAAAAGTGAGGCCAAGAATTAAGCTGCGCACTTTCTTATAGCTATATCTCGCAACGTGCTCAATATTTTAATTTCCTGTCTATTACAAAGTCTTAGCTCTGGACTCATTAACAATAACAATTAACAAACTGACTCAAAAAACTCCACCTAGTATTGCAAAAACTTCTCAAATTTTACGATTTTTAACCTCTTTTTAACTTTTATGGCCCATAGCTCCCAGGCCAACAAGAATATTTTGAAAACGTTTTGATTAAAATATAGAAAAATTATAACTAAACAGCTCTTGTAAGTACACGAAATGAATCTGAGCGCTCCTTGATACCGTTTTTCCACTTCAAACCTGAACAATTTTTGCCAAAAATCAGACGAAAAAACTCAAAATTACCCTTGAAGTATGCACGAAATTTTTCAACCCAACGCAAATGGTTCCGAACCATGAAAATAATTTCAATTATTTAATTCATATTATTTTCATGGTTCGGAACCATTTGCGTTGGGTTAAAAAACTTCGTGCATACTTAAAGGGTAATTTTGAGTTTTTTTTGTCTGATTTTTGGTAAAAACTGTTTAGGTTTGAAGTGGAAAAACGGTGTCAAGGAGCAATCAGATAGAGTTCGTGTACTTGAAGAAGATGTTTAGTATTAATTTTTCTATATTTAAATATAAACATTTCCAAAATATTTTTATAGGTATGGGAATAATGGGCCAAAAAAGTTAAAGAGGTGAAAAATCGTAAAATTTTCTAGATTTTTGCAAATTGTACCGATTTGATGGAGTTTTTTTTTGGATTACTATGTACTACAAATATTTTGTTCGAATATAGGGCGAGAACTTTCTCATATATAGGAAAGAGAAATATTGAACTCGTTACGAGATATAGCTATAAGTGCGCAACTTAATTCTTGGCCCCATTTTTTGAGACCGATTTAAAAACGAAAACGAGCCAACTTGACTTAACTAAGTACGAGGCGTTGCTATACTCACCGAGTACTATCAGAATCTGCAGTCAAAGTTTAGGGCACACGTTATGACCTCAAAAATGTCACAGTGTTATATATGTATTGATTTTTTTTTTTTCAATACTGGTAAAAGTTTTTGAGAATTGAGAAGATTATATTCGGAAGCTGTGTATGGCATAGTTGCCATCGAGCAACTCTAACTCTAATCGGATGCACACTGAAAATCAAAAAATTAATTTTTCAAAAATTTTTAGTCTGTATTTGAGTGCATAAATCTTTCAAAGTTGACAACAGCGCACAAACATCTGTAGTTCCTTCGAATAACAATTTTCAATTTACACTTTTACGCAATAACTTCCTAAAATGCAAATCGCTTATTAAAAAACGACGAAAGAAAATTATAAAACTGCCGCTGAAAAGCATTGAATTTACGAGTATGTTAAACCAAAGGAAACCATCCACCAAAAACAACACCCCGAACCCGCGAATGTACGACTTTAGCTTGGTAGCCTCATATTATACACCATTGTAAGAAGACGAGCTACGAGTGTCCTTAAATTATGATTTTTTAATTCGAAAATATCCCTTGAACTGGAACAGTGAACGTTTAATGTGTTGAGTTGAGAAATCAAAAGATCTTAGGTTTCAAAGAAAGCAAAACGAAATTTAAGGAGAAAATTACGTGCCTTCATAAATAAAAATTTTTGTAAATTGAAATTCTATTTTGTTTTCAACATGCATTGTTCACCTCAAAGGCATGTTGAAGCGTGTCAGGCGGAAGTGAATAAATTCTTTAAGGACACCATTATGCAAAGTCACGGATGGAAGGAAAGCTTTGCAGAAATAAAGAAAATATGAAATATATATTTTCAAACAGGTTTAGAAACGTCACATCAAAATATTGAAAAAAAAAAACAACAACATAATTTCATAAAATATCTTGCATTGGTGTTGAATCGAGCTTACATTTTCCTTCAGTCTTTTTTTAAAGGTTTGGTGAGCAAATTCACATCACATCAGCTCCTACTTATTAAAGCTCTGTGCTAATTATTGTGAAATTTGTAGCTTTGTTATGAATTTAACATGAGCAAGGTGTGATAGAGCATAAGTGAGGTATGGGTGTTCTTTCGATTGCATTGTTAGGGGAGCACATGTTGGAGTGTCCTGTATTTTTTTCTATAGAAAGCTGCTGTGTTAGTTAATGTCTAATTTTGAGAAATTCAATTTTAACCAGAGGGGTGAATTTTCTTAGTGCTATTTCGAAACAAAACGGTGGTCCTGGCTGTGTTATGTTAAAAGTAGTTCCTTAAAATGGAGGTAAATTTTTTTTAAATTACTACATTATGAACCATTATTATAATGAAAAGCTTTAGTGAGTCTTAACTGCTAAGATATTAACTTTCTATATCAAATAACCTCAGAATTATGTGGCTCTCCACAGGCGGCAGGGAATTCAGCTCGTGCCGAATAAACTCTTGCATCCCATTTAAAATGAGAACGTTAGCAAGTCTTTGCTTTTTTCACGTCATTGATTATTATTTTTTGAATTTCTTTTTTGAAATAAATAACCCAAAAATAATAATTTTGGTCCTTTATTTTTTATTATACAACATTTGGCGTCCAAGCAAAATGGACACACCTCTCTAAATTACACACTGCAAGCTGTTTTTGATTTGGAAAAGCGTAGTCAGAAAGGGAGTGCACGCTTCCCCTTCTCCATTTGGCACGTGTGACTTTTCACCCCTTATTTGTGAGCTTTTCCCACATTTTCCATTTTTTTTTTTTTGGTAATGTGATGATATTTTTCTACAAATTAAATATTTTTCTTTTATTACGTTTTCAATTATGATGCAATTTGCATAAATAATTTATGGATCGAAGCGGTCGTGCTCATAGAGGCAATATGCTGCCTCCCAATTCTTTATTTAGGGTCAAAAGTGTGCTTTGTTTTTTTGTGTGTAAAACTTTGAGGTTTTCTAAACAACTTAAAGTATTGAATTCTGTTTTTCGCTGGGAAATGAACATTTTCGCTGGAGCATGCCATTAAACCCACAAATGTGGGAAAATTTTTTCGTCTACATTTTTTAATGATTTCGACAGAAACAATTAAAAGTTGGTTAAGGGACTTATTCATTACTTAGCTTCCCTTGACGCGTGCTCCAACATGTTGCTTCTACTTAACATATACGCACGTTTTTAATTTTTCTTATTTTTATGTCTACTTAATGCAGTTTTTAATTACAATGATTTACTGTAATTTTGCCTCTGACTTCACGGCAATGAAGTGATTAAGCTTGACAGCCCACTAAACTTTGACGTCCCCGTCAATTCGGTTGATCGTTTGTGGTTTTTTTACATTCCCTTCAAGCTTCAAGCTTGTAAAAACTCCCCTCTGTCAAATGAGTTCATTTCATGAAGTGTTTAATTCCGACGAAGGGTGCAGGGCTTATCATGAGTCTACTCATTGTTTTTATGGTCTTCGCTAATTAGTTTCGAAGTCATAGAATTTCAGCGTTAATTCGGGACGAATTTTATTTTGAGTGTTATGTTTATGAGGATGGTTGTGATGAATGGCAAACGATTTGTTGATGGCTCATATCAATTTTTCTTAAGTGCATTGCATTTTAATGGAAATTCCAATACTGTTTTCTTGTGGTTATAATAGATTTGTGACAAAAAGAACTCTAATAGGGTATTTTAACTTAAGTCGAAAACACGTGTTTTCGGTGCTTTCGTATTTTCGACTGAAATCACAAAGAAATAAAGTAAATTCGCCATACTGAAAAGTCATAAATTAAAATACGCTAATGCTTAATACGTTTTCAGCAAAACCATGCACGAAAACAAGAAAGTTCCAACTTGTCGAAAAGGCGAAAAATAGTTTTTCTATAATTAAAATCTTTCAACTCCAATTTCCAAAAATGAAAACACGTAATTTCAATAAATACAAGGTATGACACCGTCGAAAACACGTATTTTCTGAAGTGAGAACACAATATAAGACTTTTTTTTATCACTTTATTTTCTAGTTTATATGTATGTATATATACAAATTCGTAAATTAATTTTACTTTAGTTGAGATTAAAAAATTGTTATTTCTGCTATTTTATACAAGAAATTTATAAATCGGTAATTAATTCCCCGTGTCTGGAAACAAAAAAACTTAAAGATATGGGAATGTAAAACAATGCGACAAAAAAAATTTTCTTACTTATTTAGCGCTGCATGAGCCATCAAGTTCTGAGTTGCTTTTAATATTGTGTTAGGATGCCCCATTCATTTGTTTCATGTTTTATACGACGAATATTAAAACAAAACAAAAACAAAAACAAACCCTTGCATCTTTGAGTGTTTTGACCTAATCGAAACTTGATTTCGCAGACTTCAGAATAAGGCAATTTTTCACTTATGGATGGTGGGCTAACAAGCCCTCGTTAGAGAATTTGATTGATTGAAAATGGAAGAACGTCACATGAGACTCATACGTTATACAATATATGTATATAAATTGGAGACTTTTAAGTGACGCAGCGCAAAATTGTGGTCCAGCACTAAGAAAATCACTTATCACTTTTACGTGTTTGCGACTTCCGATACATAAAATCCTTGTTCTTCTTAAGGGGGATAAAATTTACAACTGTAGCCCATCGTTCAAGCGCATCGTCCAAATCGCATTTGGGATGAAACGTGAGGGAGTCTTTCGGCATATGTGAATTAAATTTTCTTTGATTTTCATGTTTCATTGTGTTTCACTCGTGTTTCTAACGTGGTCTCGAATTCTCAAAATGACTTTATTAAGCTGGAAACCACGAGTTGCTTCGCAGTTTGAAGTAAACTTTCGACCTAAATATTTAAGTTTGAGAAAGGAAAAAATCTTCTCACAATAAATAGGAAAACATTTTGTAGTATTACGGCCTTAAGTTAAACAAAATTGCACTGGTTTAATCAGCGTCTTTTCATGCTTTTAAATGTGTCAAGAGACCTCTTTCGATATTTAAGTAGCCTTAGAAATTACACTTTATCGAAGTAATTTGACGATAGCGGATAAATTTCTGTCATCTTTCATCAAGCAATGCTTTCCTAATTTTTAACCTCAACCCATTTTAGACCACTACCAGAAAGGGGTGTAATTTTGTTTTAAATACAAATTTTTTTTGCTAACCCCATTCGGAGATATGCTCTGTACGAATAATCGTACGTTGGTCCATTTTCCAGTAAAATATAAATTTCGGTTCCTATGATACAAAATTTAATAGTTAATTTTTTGTTAAATCTTATTTTAGCCTTCATTGACAAAAATGAACCGTTAATTTTGCAGAATAAATTTTTTTTATAAAAGCATATGTCTTTGGAAAAATATTCCAAAAAATTCGCTTTTTGTTATTAAGTTTATTTTCATAAAAATACATCTTCAATGAAAAAAATTGAACGAATTTATATTTTAAAAATTCAAAAAATAAAGATTTCAATAAGAATAATTAACAATATAACCATATTTCAATATTTAAAAAAATGATAATAAAAAACATTTAATTTGCTGTACGAAAAATCGTACAGTGTTCCGAAATGGGTTAAAAAAATTGTTTTAATTAAATAAATATATTGGGTATCAGGGCTTATGTTTAAATCAAACATATTATAAGCTGGAAATTTTAATTAAAAATCTTCGCATATCAATGATTTTGAAAAATCATAAACTAACCTCACTCATTGCAAAGGACACATAAAAGACATACATTTATCATCTTTTAAGATAAATAATAAATAAAAATAAAATTTAAAGACTATAATTACAATCATATTTTCCTAATATTTAATATATAACAAAAATGCTAACTAAAAAAACACCTCCCAAGCCCAGTTCATCTTCTTGTAACGAAAAATTAATCCTCGATTTATGTTAGAAACGATGGTTAAGGGATGTTGTTTCCGTTGTCTATGACTTTATGACTCTGTTCGCAACGAATCGCGTTGAACTTTCTGCCCGGTCAAAAGTACAGTTGGCGTGCAGTGTTGGCGTTCACTATGCTGCCTGAAGGTGAAAAGTTTTCCAGATGAAGTCTGTCGTTTCTGCGTTTCTTATGTGACAGTGATCATTACATGCCGCAATACGAGTTGTTCAAATAGTCCATCACTTAGGCCACCGTTGCGAGCCTTGTACACATAATTCACTTCCTGAAGCTTCATTGGGTGACAACCTTTCGACATCCTTTTTGCTCGTTAAGTAAAAATAACCACCCTCTTTTCATCTTTACGTGATTTTTTTTTTTACTGGTTTTACACGCGCGGTTCTTTCAATCTTAGTGTTTTTTAAAAGGGATAATAATTTAAAATTTAAAGTGACCATGCGAAAATTTCAATTTCATGCGTTGTAAGATGCGTGCTTGAAGGGAGCAGTAGCAAATAAACCCAAGCTATTGAACATGAACTCTATTGGAAATTCATAACATGCACGAAGACCTTAGAAAAGCAAATATTCTGGCTCACTAAATCAATTTCGTTGTGTCCCCGATTGCTGTGAACATCCTTTACCTTTACTCATATCCTTGTATAGTCTTCTTTATTAACACTGAATGCCAAAAACTTTTTTCCTTCTATTGCTCTTCGGATTCCTTCAAAGAAAATCAAATTTTTGATTTCAAAATTTTTTCCCTTAATATAATATATTTTGGAGTGTATTGCCAGTTTGTACTTTTACTCCAAATTTATGATCACGTTACGTTGAAAGTGAAAAGTTCTTTGTAATTCCATCGAATATAATCGTATTACTCATGACGACCTCAATTTGGAAAAATTGGGGAAAAAATAGAAAATGTAGACCCTTCAAATATGAGGGACGCATGTGTCAAATTTAAAAAAAAAAATGTCAATGGTTTAATGGGTATAAAATCAAAGAGGGTTTTGTATTTTTCCTCTACTTTTTTGACATATGTGGTGATTGGTATTGATTTTTTTCACTCTGTGTGGCTTATTTGCGGTTTTTGCGATGACATATTATTAGATTTTGGGTTCGTAGTCCAATTGACATGGCTAATGATCGTAACAGTTTGACAAATTTTGAACAGGAAATTTTTTGTTAAAATTGGACGATGTTTTTATGTAAAATGTTGGTTTGCAAAAAGTTGTATGCCATTTCATAACCGTTTCCACAAATTTTTTTTTTAATTTAAGCCATCTGTAAGACCATAAAAATGTTCTTGTGTATAGTAGTTTGGCAAAAGGTTCCCAGTCAATGCTAAAATTTGTGTATTGAACTTAATTTAATATCGAAATCTAACAAACTGGTTTCTGTAGAGAAAAATAAAATGTATGATATTTTTGAGAGCTATTTGATATTTTTGAATTACAGAATCTTAAAACGTATATGTAGTAATTGAGATACTCTTCTTTTTTATTTAAGAAATTTCCTAACGATTTCATCTCTTAATATTTTTTATGAGGACGCAACGAGGGAGTCGGTTGGGTTATTTTGCCTGTTCTTTGAGCTAATGAAATAGGATATGTAGACATTTAACACGCTTAAATAGTCTCTATTTAAAATCGATTTCAAAGGTGGCTGTACATCTTTTGCTCACAGTCATAAGTTTGACAACGTCTTTGTAGTGTAAAAAAATGTCTTTAGCCAGCGGCAATATTGTTTAAATTTGGAAAGAGATGGATTGCGCGCCTATACCATTTCGAAGAATAGATCGGAGCTTTGAAATTTTAAAGGTTTCCATTAAAAATATGAGTATTGAATATTCGAATTCATGAGTATTCGGAATGTCTTTATGATGAAGCCTTTTGAATATGAATGCATTTATTTATGAAATACATCCCAACCTAATTAAAAATATGTGTGGTTCTAGTTTACCGACATGATTCCTTACAAAAACATAGAATGCCTGTATTGACAATTCATTCTGCAAAGACATCAAAGTACTCCTCAAACTCCTTAGAGTGATCCTATTGAGTGGTTGCTATGTGAGTTTAACCCCTTGGGACCACATACTCGTTCAACAGAGAGCGAACTAAGTTAATTATTGCAAGCCTATGGGACTATAGTTTTGGGTAGAACTATTTATTGTGTTTTCACAAGCTTTCATCACTCATAATACCAAAGTAAATATTACACAATAATCTCAATCCACCACTGCCTTCAGTCACCATCGTTACCACCCAAACGTGTTGCAATTAAATTAACATAAATCTTGAGACTAGTTTCAAGGAACTTCATTCATCTTCACAAATCCTCGTATCACTCTTATTAATACTTTGATAGTTTTCATTATCGCCGTGAATTAAGTTTTCACGAAACGGCACGTTTCAACACAAAAAGGCTTGGTTTCCAAGGCTTTTCAAACAAATTCTGCGTATATAAGGGGTCGATTTTAGATGGGCTAACCAATTGCTATGGTTAATCTTATTCATGTGCTGTGAGTTGCCTTTGATGAATTGATTGATGCCGTCGTTACGTTCAACTGCCTGGTTAACGTCTATGACTACGCCCTCAGAACTATTAACTGTCAAAGAGCCACAAGCTATAATTGTATGTTGCGTATGTGACGCTTTTCTTAACTTAAGGCGTTTTGTTTGGACATTACGTGTTGCGGTGGACTTTTCCTTCAATTTATTTCATGAATGTGTAATAGTAACGGATAGTAATTATTTCGGCATGTGACAATGTTGTTTTTGATAAAAGGTTTATGGGGGCTTCAATCGCTAAATAGACAAAAAAAAATGTGACTTAATTGGTCATAGGCTTTCTATTTAAATACCTCGCTTTTAAAAGGGTGCAGTAACGAAATTTTTTAAATATGAACTAAAAAACAAAAAAATTCTAACAAAGTTTAATAGATTTACCATCGATGTCCTTAAAGCGGTAAGCTGTGATCTTTTGTTAAATATTAAAAAAAAATATTTGATTGTACAGCTTGAATCCTGCTTAAAAAAAGGAATAAGCTGAGAACAATAATTACAATGGAATATCCAAATTCTGTAATACAAAAACTAATTTTGAAAATTTTTGCGAAGACAATACACTGGCAATACCCTCGGTCTAGATTTGATCAGCTTTTTTACTCCAAAACTAAATTAATCGTTAAAAATGTAATCTTGTTGATTAACACCGAACATCGTTTTTTTTTTTTTAATTTATATGGAGCTGGGATATGAATTCACAGAGTCTATTTTATTTTCTGCTCAATGTCTTGTTAATTTTAACAAAGTTAAAGAAGAAACGACAATTTTAATCTGCTTAACAATAACGTTAATGCCTATAAAAGGATTCACCAGATAACAAAGCACTTTGTTTTCAGCTTCGATGCTTAGCGTGTCTGTGGCGCTAATAAGTATCTAGGGGTGCTTACTATAATCGACTGGGCAAGATATGGTATAAATGGGCTTTCTCTTTTAATATAATTGTTCGCGATTGGGAGACACAATCTTAATGGCAGTTGGAGTATATAACTTAAGCTGTTTGAAAATATATATGAAGCTTAATGGCAATTGCCTCATTTGGGACTATTTTGAATTAGAATTCGAACTCAATGCAAAACTCCCTCAAAAATTCATTGTCATTTCTTTAATGAATTTGTAATTACAAAACCTTTATCATAAAATTTATGAGCACAAGTTTAAAGCTATAAATTCCATTTTCTTAAAAATAAATCATGTCGAAAACTTGCTGACAACATTGCGCAAACAAATTTTCGTGGCTTTTCAATTTTGAAAAATGAAAAGCAGTGGCTGGGCGCAAACAATTAATACACGTGCTAGAACCCCTTTCCCGCAACCTTCCAACATCACAGTTATATTTTCCAATATTATAAAAAGACTTCTTACGTTCCAGCGTTCTTATGTTTTGTGTATTTTTGAAGATAATTTCATCCTAGATAATTGTATGGGGATCTTAAATAATTTCAACAAAACTGGCTTTATTCCTCTTGCAACGTTTGACAATCTATCTCATCGCTCTCCTATGATAAAATATTTCTTGAATTCGATAAATTTTTACTGTCGTCTTTATTGAGTATTAATTGGTGTAATGGGAATTTTATATATACAAAAAACTTTCAATAAAGAAGATTTATAGCCCAAAAAGTGATTTGAGTGCTTCCATATACAACACCGGAAACCATATAATGGGAACAATACTGAAAATAAGAAAACATTGCATGAACCAGATATTTAACTAGTGATTAATATCACTCTTGTGCAGCGGCCTTTACTGTCTCTCCGTTAAATACTTACTGTTGCAGCATCAATTACATTTGGCTTGTGTTGAGTTTTATCAAACCCAACCACGACATCGAGTAATCGCTTGTTGATCGGAAGGGCCCCAAGGAAGTCCGTCATAAAACTACTCATATAATACTGTAAAAGTCATTTAAGCTCTTTTGCCTGCTTCCGTAATACACTTGCTATATGTTATCTGTCACAGCTTCCTTTTTTCAATGTTTTAACAAATTATTTTCTATTTCATGCTCTCTCTTAAGGTCAACTGACAAGAATTGAATAGCAATTACTTTAATTTAAAAACTTAGTTTTTTCTTTTTAAAAGATTTCATACTTTAAATTAGCTTTTCTAGATTTCTTAGTCATATATCGGTATCCCGTAACGCTATTTAAATACAAAATTAACCAATGGAGTCGCTAAAACTTTAAAAATCTGAATTTGATGCTTTAAAAAAAAAATACGAAAAGGCCGAGAAAACGTGGGTAATGTTGAGGCTTAAGATCGCAACAAAAACCATAATAAATAAGAAAATCAAATAAAAACTTTCAACTTTTTAAAAAAGGCAAAAACGTTTTAAAAAATTTGATAGGAATTGTTGAGAAAATTGTAAATTAGGAAACAGTAATTACACATTTAATTGCATAGAATCGCAGAGAACATCGACCGACTTTATAGAACGACAACAAGGGGAGGATTAGTTGAATGGGCATAGTATCGTTGGTGCAGTGTCTTGAAAAAAAAAAAAAAAACAATATGCTAATATTATAATCAACGCCGCACGGAAACAGAATTTGAAGTTGGGAAAAAATCCCCTTTGAAGAGGAAAAAAATTTATTCAAGTAGCTGACGTGTTCCGCACTCCTAAACAGTCTCGCCGTCAACACTCATATAGGCCGATGGCAACGATTTTCGGTTCATTTATTAGATTTGTTTCAATTTCATTCTCAACGGTATTTTTTTCTTCATTTAAAATGCTCAATTTCATTTCACTAAGCTGTTGAATATTTATGAATTGAAAAGGACGTTATTAGCCTCGGTGAAACGGTAAGCCAAAAAATAGGCACAGATGGGGTTGCTTAAGGTGAAGGAAAATTTTTTAAAAGGTTTTCCTCTTGAAAGAAAGTGGAGGTGTGTCTTCTGGCTTCTTTTTAAATTATTTTTTTTTATCATTAAAGGAATTCATAATTAAATTGTTGGACATTCTATGCTAAGTGCGGGAAAATATTTGATTAACCAAATTATAGACTCTGGCAATTTGTATTGGTTTCCCGTATTGAGACCCTGCTTCTTAATAAAGCAAAGTTTGAAAATTGAGTAATTAGCTTTTTGCTGAGGGTTAATATTGTGCAGTCAATCTATAAATTCGTAATTAGGGCCTTCTCATCAGGGAGTGTTATTCGTATTTTTTTTTTTAAATTTTTGGTTTTGTTGGCATTGGAAGTCAAGCATTGTTGTTCTTCGCTCCGGATAATCCATACCATTCCATACTTCCTGTTATTCTTTAGCATTGAATTCTGTAGAATTATATAAATTATTAATTGAAATCAAATGATTTGCTAGTTGGAGACGCAATTGTTTTTGTGAGAAAAGTGTAATCCATCACAGTTGGTATTCGGTGGGCTTAACAAAAGAATGTATATGGAAGTGTTCGACGCTTTAGTAGAGTTTTAAAATATCATTGAGACATATAGACAAAAATGAAAAACTTGTTTCGAAACAGCAAAGTCCAACTGCAGCAATTGTGCGAGGGATAAGGCTTACGCTAAATAACTTTTTAATCTTCGTTGTTGATATCATGTTGAAACAATTCTCTATCGGCTTTGCGAAAATGATATTATTCTACAACAACAGTAAGCTTTATTCGATCGAAATGTTTGTTTTCAAAAGGCCTTTGAAAATTCCCCCAAATAAGTAATAAACAATTTTCAATTGAAATCGAAATAAATATTTTGTTGCATGTATCAAAATAAAAGACAATAACAAACAAATTAAAACGCGCAACAATCGAAACATAAACGAGCGCATAGTCCAATTTAATGTAAGCATTCCTACCCACGTTCCTTTTGATGGATTTTTATGCTTGCTGCATTGTGGCACAAATATAAAAATTAAAATGAAAAAAAAAACAATCAAACGACACACGACCTCAGTAAAAACACCTTGAGGGTTCTAATTTTTATAACCACAATGAACAACCAGTAACTGACAGTCAGTAAGAAGGATTTAAAAGGAAGAATCTCCGGCAACAGGGCGTATCAAAATATATATCATAAAAAGAAAGCAGTAAGACAACATAAATATTGTACAATACGTTCATGATGCCTTATCGCATGAAAGATGATGTCAGGCATGAGATAAGGACACGCTTAAAAATAAACGCTAAATTGTGTCATTCTCGCAAAATTTATGCAATTAGAAATTAATATTATACAATTTGGAAGCATCAAGCATTACTTTGTGCTATAAAAAGAATTCATAAAACTCTGGTTAAGCAGTGGAAACCTTTATTATTTCTATCCAGTTTTATGGATATGCAACAAAATACTCTGTTTATGTAACTGACGCATTTATAGCTTTGGATATATTGTGTATTAAAATTTTTATGTTGCAGTCTTTCACAAGTGACATGGATTGCGCCATCAAACATCAAGCATTTGCCTTGATAAATATCTTCAGCAGCCTTTAGGGCATTTTTGTTTATAAAGACAGGCGTTCCTCTCAATTTTCTCAATAGCTTTTTATAGAATATTTACATTTGATCAAGTATATTATTCCTTTAAATAGAACCCTTTAAAGCCACACTTATTCTGCATACAGTTTAGACATACATATCTCAAAGCCGAAATTGCGGCCATCTGGAATAAATCAAGGGATATGGCAAAAATAAATTTAAAATTTCATGAACTAATAGAACGTTTGGGGTTGATTTTGTTTATCCATTGACATTGAAAATCTGATTAGATTTCAAAAAGAATCAAGGAAAATCTTCCCTGATGCAAATTTTTGCATACCGCTTAACATTATCGAAAGCATTTTCCATTATTTTGTGAGGCTACGATTTAAAACGTAAGGGCTAAGCTAATTGCCCTTCCTACTCGTTTTCATAGCTTTGCGAATTAAGAGTCCCAATCCCATTCTAAGTATGATTGCGAGTATCGTATTACAAGATTTGCTTGATTGCAAAAATTATTACTTCGTATCATGATCTAATGGATGCATTGAAAGTCTTTCTATAACGATTTATTGAACTTTTTTCATTCAAAAATAATTTGATTTTTATGTTTTTCCGGTTCGTTTGGACTTTATTACACGAAATTTATTTTACAGCCTCCCATTTTTTTTTTAAAGATTGAGTCTTAATTTATTAAGACGCAATACTCAAAAAATAATAATAATATTTTACAAAAATAATGACGGAGATATATCGTCTAGTTTATTTTGCACTATCACACATATTTTTGGAGTTTTGTTAGGATTTAAAATCTATTTTGTAGAAAACATTGTTTTTTGCAAAAAAAATATGAAATATCTTTAGACAGATTATTAAAATAGGTATTTCTGAGATATATTTAAAGAAAAGAAATCTATTTGGGTTTTTAGGGCCTAAGAATTCGTTAGCAGCTTTATAAATCTAGGAATTTAATACATTTACTATGCGAATATTTTAGCAGAATATTGTTTTGAAGAATTTCTTTTGCACTAGTTTGATGAAATTAAGAACTTTTGCAAGAAAGCCTAAAAATCAGTATTGCTTTTGCGAAGAACCCTTGAATTAGCATTTTGTCTAGCAACGTTTTGATTTTAGATTTTTATTTTTAACAACACTGACATTTTTGAGGTCATCGAACGTAAACAAAATTTTGAATGCAGTTCCTGAAGTACTTGGTGAATACAGCAATGCCTATATTTAGTTTAATCAGATTGGGTTTAATCGATGTAAAAAATGTGCTATTTATAGCTAAAACGCTTAACCCACTCCATATTTTAACGTCCTATCTATAACAAAGTTTTAGCCTTAGGCTCGAGAAAATAAATATAGTAATAAATAATCGAAAAAAAATCTAATGTTGAATCACAAAATTAAAAATCTTTAAAAAAAATATGTATATATCTGATTTTCACCCCCTTTTAAGATTTTTGGATTATATTTCAGAAGGAGGAAAGATTTTTTTTTTAATTTTTAGATTTGTATATAGAAAAAATATAACTGGTCAAATTCTCTTAGTACATTTACTGTATCTGAGCGTTCCTTGATACCGTCCTGCCATTTCACAGTAGAAATTTTTTTAAACTAAAAATCGGAAGAAAAAACTAAAAATACCTTTAAATATGCTATAAATTTTATATCCATCGCAGATGTTTTCGTTTTTTTTTTTTTTTTTTGTAAATCTGCCAAGCCAAAATATCCCTCAATCCAAAATGATATCGCACTTTTTTCCAAGTGTCAAAGGCCCTTTTTAGCTTGGCAGATTTTTTTGAAAAAAGTGGTGTAACACTGGTTACAAATTATTTTCACGAGTCTGCACCATTTCTGCTGGATGAAAAATTTAGAGCATACTTAAAGGGTATCTTGAGTTTTTACTCCGATTTTCGGTAAACAATTTTCGACTTTGCAGTGGCGAAACGGTAATGTACTGGAAGAAGTATTTCAGTTTTAATTTTTCTATATTTAAATCTGAAAATAAAAAATAAAAAATAATTCCGGCTTGTGAGATATATAGGAGCTGCATTCAAAATTTTGTTTACATTAGATGATGTTAGTTTACATTACATTAGATGATGATGAAAAATGTATCACAGTGTAATCGAAAATCGCTTTTCATGGAGTCTGCGTTTAATCCGGTAGCGCCTGAATTAAAATCAATAAATATAAAAAATAAAATAAAATATGAACCGGTTCAGAAATAGCGATGACAGAAAACAAACCATTTTAGTGACACCATATGGCATCGCTAGGCGCTACCGGGTTAAGCTTGTAAAACAAAAGCTGCTGCAATGCGTTTTGAAAACGCCTTGGCATTGCACATCATATTCGTTAATGCCTTCCCTCAACTGCTCCTGTACTTCTTAGACAGACTGTTGCAGACGCTGCATCTTTAAAGTGTTATGGTATGCATAAAACAATAAAACAAAAAAAAAACAACCCAATATTTCAGGCATCATCGTTGGGCGAGAGCTGAGTACATTAAATAGGTCAGCCATTGAAATTAACTGCTACGGCCTGACCAACGTTTGAGGTCGTTACTGGTCAACCAAGCACATCTTCCATAAAAACGGTGCCCTTTGTATCCCTTTTGGTGTGTCGTCGTTTTGGATCATGGTAAGTCTCTGCAATTAATTCGGAAACAAAACGAAGTCATGAACTCATTATTTGTCGTCAAATAAATTCTGACAATTGTTTCTCTTTGATGCGTGTCCAACATATCAGGGACTTTAGCTATTGTAATAAAAGATTTTCACAATTCTGCTCTAATCAAAAGACGCTAAAATGCCAATTAATTTTCTTGTTTCTTGGATACATTTTTCTGATTTTTATGTTCTTACAAGAATACGGGATACTCCTGACTTTTATATTCCTTAAGTCATTAATTTTTATGACAAAAGCATCAAAGAAAGGGAAATTTTTGTACGTATACCCATGTAATTCAAGTCAGTCACAACTAAAGAGTTTGAAGCCTTCAAACCTTTTTCATCATTTTTGAAAATCATTATAGACTTCATCTAAATTGACATTGATAGTGTACTGTTATTGTTTATATTTTCTTTACCCAAAACGTTTTTAATACGCCTATTTTTTTTGGTAATTTTGTGAAAGCTTAATGGCTCACTGAGTACAAAAAAGCTTTTAAATTGCCTAAAACTTTAAAAAAGTCTTTATTAATTTTTATTTTAGCCTTTCAAGAACTTTTAATCTCTCTAATCCGCATTATTACCATTCTCTAAAAGGAAACTAGAAAATATATTTCGTACTAAATTCTTTTTAGCATCACTGCGCCTTATAACTCTTCTTCAAAAGACACCATAATTTTCCAATTTGCATTCGCTAAAATCAAAAACACTTGAAAACCATTGTGGCCAAAAGCGCTTAAGTATGGACTTTTAAAAAAGAATTGCATTATAAAAATAGCAAAATCAAAAAGTGAAAATCAGATTCAGATATTTCGATTTCCTAGAATCCAGTGTTGGTGAATGGGTAACTGTACATAATGTTCGAATTTATAGAAAAATTTTGTGACTAAAAAATATTTGTAGAAATTACATAATTATACTTTTTATGCAGAGCTGTAAATGGGTTTAATTTAAATCCATTTAAAAACATATGATTTGCTTGATTGATTTGAAAAATTTAAGCTAAAAACAATTCAATTGTCATAGAAATGAACTCAAACAAATTTTTAATTTGTTAGCTGGGAACGAAAGCGACTTAAGCCTCAAATGATAATTATTTTTTCATGTGTTTCATGGGAAAAAATATAATTTTTAATATATTAAACAATGGCTCGTATGAATCAATATGAGCTTAGGCCTTTTTCGAGCTTTTGAGCAACTGTTTAGTTTGATAGGCAAGAATAATAATTGACCTATAATTTTCAAATAAGGTATTTAAGATTTATTGATTCAAGGCAAGGACACATCTCATTTTTATGCAAACGAGCCATTATTTTATGGAATCTATTGCCAAGATTCGATTCTACAGGTTTTATAATGGCCTCAAAATTAGAAAAAGATTCCATTTTGATTTAAAAATATAGATTTTTATGCAAAGTTGGGGGCAACGCATTTTTTTGTTTCTATAGCGCAATATTTTGTTCCCTTGATTTGGAAATCGAGCAATAAAAAAATCGTCCTTGATTTGTAACTCAAATTTTCCTTCAAATAAATTTCCTAAACACAAATTCTAATTCTGCAACACTGCAAGCAATCCTGATTAAATGATATTAAAGAAAGGGACTTGAAATATAATTTTGTCTTGCAATACAATTTTGACTTGAAAAACTATTTTGTCTTGCAATACAATTTTGCCCAGAAAAATAGCATTTTCATATCTACCCTAAAAAGCATCTATACGAAAAAATATTGGAAAAGCTTGTAAGAACGAACGTAAGGAGCCAGAACCTTTTATGGACCAACATATGTAATTCAAGTTTAATATGTCATCAGGATTTATTTCTCGAATATAAAACGGTATTTGAATTGCTTACTCTAATTAGCGAAGACACAAACTATTTTTACTTCGTTTTTTGCTAAAGCTAGGACCCCCATTTATATATCCTTACTTTAAACCGTCCATGAGGGTTTGTTTTATGACTATGTACAGTAATTAAATTATCAACTACAAATGATCAAAGACACGTATTTTCGCTTTGCTATAAAACCGCTTTTTGCATCCTTACTTTGAACCGCTCATCATGGTTTGTTGAAATAATAAAAACCGGTATTTTAGTTTCTAGCTCCGAATTAGCCAAAACCGGTTTTTGGCTTTGCTATAATATGTTCAGTACGTTAAAGAACCCTGTTTTCATATCCGATCTTTGAACCGGCCAGCATGGTGTGTTTTACGAATAGAAACTAGCATCTAAATTTGCCAATCCAAACTGGCAAAGGCACACAGATTGTTGCATTTGCTAAAATTTTTTCACCAAAATTCAGAACTCAGAATCATTTTAATGCTAGTTGTCGAAGTAAAAAAGTCGTCAGAAAAATAGTCGCGAAAGGAAAAATAGTGTTGAACATTGAGATCACCAATGTGCGTTTAGGTTTTTGTAATGTATTTCAAGAAGCTATATTTTATTTTAATGAATTATTTTCAATGAAACGTGACAGTCAGAGGAATTTTTTTAAATAAGCAGAAGGTGGCTAGAATGAAATTTATAATACCAACAGTCTCTGACGTTCAGTAACTATAACAGAGATTTGAGACAAAGGTGTATACTAACGTATCTTCTACTACTATGACTTAAACTATGTTTAACAATCGCTCACTAGGATGATGACTCAAACGCGTACAATATCAATATACTGTTGACCATGGACCCCGCAGTGCACTATAATACAACGATGGAATAGAAGCAAAACCTGATACACAAAAATAGCTATCTACAATCCTTAAAAGAAGCTATACCCATTCTTCAACCAGGTGAATGCACACGTACATGAGAATTAGTATACCTTTAATTCATTCTCAATATTTTTGACAGACGACGGTTTCGAAATGTCAATGATGAAGTTCCAGAACCCTTTTTCGGAAAATGGCAGCAAGAAGACTTGAATGATGATCATATCTATAATTAAATACCTTTACGGGCATCATGGTTTGATGATATTTTGGTAGAGTACACTTACACATGGACAATGGTTGCACACGCAATTTGTTTGAATATCAATTCAAATATCTGTAAAATATGTGTACGCTCTCTGTTGGCTGCACTCTATGGAATAGTATTTTCTTATTCCTTAGTTCACCAAAATGGGTCATTATGCGCCTGCACATCACAGTTAAAAAAAGCTGCGGATATTCGTTGCAAATAACGATGTCAAGAACTACATTAAGATCACGTATAACATAACATTGCTTGTTATATCCAAGACACGCCCAAAATAATGGGATGTGGTGTTTCTTGTCTTTTCAGGATTGGGCGGAAGTAAAGTGTAGAGTTCGTTTAGGGGATATCGATTTACTATTTGTTACAATATGGGAACCATAAATACCGTGTTGGGAAATTACTATGGATCTCATAGTCCAAAAAATCTATCTTAAAACTGTTCTCATTCAAAGGTCAAAAGGTTTCATCCTCCCAAGTTAAGATAAGTTCGAAACAAATCGCTTCGTCTTTTGAGCTTGTTTCTACGTGCTTTTATTTAACATTTTCTTCAATTTTACTGAAAGCATGCGTTGAAGTCGCGAATTTACAGTTGTTGGTCTACAAATAAAACTTGAGGAGGCCCCATATTTATAAACTGTATCTATCAAAATTATTGAATGCATCCCCTTGTTAAATTATTGAGCACGTTTTTTTGCCAAATTTTTGAATGCGTTTGCCAAGTTTTTATTTTAAAAAGCACATACTTTGGTAAAAAGAGCACTGATATGGCAACACTGATTTTCTTATAGCCAAAAAATTTCGTGTCAATTATGAAACACGTTGTGCTCAATCTGTTTTTCCATCAATTTTAGTATACCTGACCAAATTCTAGTGTTCCCTTCAAAACAATTCCACTCTCCAGAAGTTTGTTGTTCTAGCCTTTTGGGTCCTCACGCAATAAAAGTATGCGTCATTTTGGCACACCGCATAAAATCCACCCTGAAACTACTTTTTGGACAGTGGATCCATAATTTTATCTCTATTTGGGATAAAAAATAAAATAAAGCAAACAATATTTAAATAAATCCGAGTTGGGGAATATATTTTGCTCCTAAATATCACTATGTGAAAAGAAAAAAAAACTTACTCACTCAACGGACGTGGGGTTTGAACCCAAGACCTATCGAAATTTAAGTTGGCATCTCAACCAACAACGCTACGTAGGGCGATTGTTGAAAGGAATCTAATTCTTAATAAATATACAAATGATCAAAAATAAACAATAAAAAAAAAAACTTGACATGGGATTTGAATCCAAGACCTTTAGAATTGAAGTCGGCATCTCAACGAACAGAGCTACGTAGGCCCACATTGGAAAGCAATCTAATTCTTAATAATAAACAAGTGATCAAAAATCAACAAAAAAAAAAAAACTTGACATGGGATTTGAACCCAAGACCTTTAGAATTGAAGTCGGCATCTCAGCCAACAGAGCTACGTAGGCCGATTTTTGAACGGAGTCTAATTCTTAATAAATAAACAGTCGTATATTAATTAGGTTTGATGAAAAAAAAAGACTTGACATGGGATTTGAACCCAGGACCTTTTAAATTGCAGTTGGCACCTCAACCAACAGAGCTACGTAGGCCGATTTTTGAACGGAGTCTAATTCTTAATAAATAAATAGTATATTAGATAGGTTTGATGAAAAAAAAGACTTGACATGGGATTTGAACCCAGGACCTTTTGAGTTGAAGTTGGCACCTCAACCAACAGAGCTACGTAGGCCGATTTTTGAATGGAATCTAATTCTTAATAAGTAAACAGTCGTGTATTAATTAGATTTGATGAAAAAAAAATCTTGACATGAGATTTGAACCAGGACCTTCTGAATTGAAGTTAGCACCTCAACCAACAGAGCTATCTAGGCCGATTTTTGAACGGAATCTAATTCTTAATAAATAAACAGTCGTATATTAATCAGATTTGATGAAAAAAAAACTTGACATGAGATTTGAACCCAGGACCTTCTGAATTGAAGTTAGCACCTCAACCAACAGAGCTATGTAGGCCGATTTTTGAACGGAATCTAATTCTTAATAAATAAACAGTCGTATTTTAATTAGGTTTAATGAAAAAAAAAAAAACTTGAAATGGGATTTGAACCCAGGACCTTTCGAATTGAAGTTGGCATCTCAACCAACTGAGCTATGTAGGCCGATATCAGAAAGGAATCTAATTCGGTTTATATTAAAAAGCTATCAGAAGCATGAATAGGCCCAAATTAAAAATATTTCGAAACTTAAAAAGCCTAAATTGTTAAAAACAAGAAGCAAATTACTTTGCTGCTTTTTCTGGGAGCCTGTTAATTTGTCAAAAGAATCAAACTTTTAAGGAAATTAAGACCGAATCAGCCATATAAAATATAAAACGCGGCCGGCGTGTGGCGTAATTGGTTGAGATGCCAGTCCCGGGAAAATACGACAAGAATGAGGGCCCGGGGTTCAAATCCCAGACTGACCGGGTGGCTGTTTGTGTTCTAAGTGGGATTGTTGGGGTTTTTTTTGTTCGCAAATCACAGACAGACTGACTGACCGGGTGGGGTGGCTGTTTGTGTGCTAAATTCGATAAATGGGGTTTTTTCTGTTCGCAAAGCACAAGCCAAGACCGATTCGACACGAATAAACGAACGACGACGAATCTACGAATAGCGACGATGAGGAGCCCCTCAATAAAGACCACCATAAAACAAGTAGATTACGGGAAACAGTACACATACACAGCCAATCGTTTCCAAGAAGGTGGTGGTGCATCAATGCTGATGATGATGATGATGGTGGTCGTAGGGAATTCAAAGCAACTACTCTAATGTGTTGTGGGTTGGTTGGGGATGGTAGACTGGTAGGTTGGTAGGCTGGTAGGTGGGTGGTGGTGGTGGGTGGGTGGTCGTGGATTACTACAATGCATTGGTGTTGTTGTGGTCTCAATAAATGGCCCATCTTAATTGGACTAGTTTAAGGGCAAAAATACGAATAAGAGGAGACTGCTTGACAAAAATATAAGGTATTCAAATATGTTTCGAGGACATTAGTGCCACTTTCTAATTGCTACCATATCATCCCAGAGTAGAATCAAGCAATAGGTAAGAATAATTTCTATCATCAAATCTGACAAAAATAAATTCAAAAAAGTAAATTACAGCAAAAAATAAATACAAAACAGAGGCAGTAATGAAAAATCAAATAAATGGACATAATCAAACACAATAAAAACAGAAAAATCCTCCAACACGAGTACATATGGGGACATTTAAATGCAAATTAAAAGGATTAAAGAGAAGGTGAAAAATAAAAACAGGACTTGAAATTTAGACCCAATCAGCGATAGGAGAACAGAAAACGCGGCCGGCGTGTAGCGTAACTGGTTGAGGTGCCTGCCCCGGAAAATTAGATGTGAATAAGGGACCCGGGGTTCAAATCCCAGACTGACTGACGACAGACTGACCGGATGGCTGTTTGTGGGCTAAATCCGATTGTTGTTGGGGTTTTTTCAGTTCGGAAAGCACAAGCCAAGACCGATTCGACACGAATCAAGGACGACGAATCTACGAATAGTGACGAGGAGCCCCTCGATGTAGATCATTAAACGCATACAATGGGAAACAGTACAGATACACACAAACACACGCATACACACTCCCATAAGGCATTCATATACAGTTTAGGGTATCGAAATGCACTGCTATGGAAAAGCTGATGGTGTGCTCTAGTTTTCGCTTCAAAATATGACTATCTGGATAGATTTCGTCGTCATGGGGGGCTTCACTTCGTCATCGTAGTGATAGGGAAAAACCAATCAGAATGGAATAAAGACCTACAGTGGCTATTGGGTCAGTAGTGAACAGGAAGCTAGATTGGTAGATGGGTGGTGGGTGGCTGGCTGGGTGGGTGGTCGTGGATTACTTCAATGCATTGGTTCTGTTGGAGTCTAAATAAATCGGCCATCTTGTTTCGAATCGTTTAAGGGCAAAAATACGAATAAGAGGAGACTGCTTGACAAAAATATAAGGTATTCAAATATGTTTCGAGGACATTAGTGCCACTTTCTAATTGCTACCATACCATCCCAGAGTAGAATCAAGCAATAGGTAAGAATAATTTCTATCATCAAATCTGACAAAAATAAATTCAAAAAAGTAAATTACAGCAAAAAATAAATACAAAACAGAGGCAGTAATGAAAAATCAAATAAATGGACATAATCAAACACAATAAAAACAGAAAAATCCTCCAACACGAGTACATATGGGGACATTTAAATGCAAATTAAAAGGATTAAAGAGAAGGTGAAAAAAAAAACAGGACTTGAAATTTAGACCCAATCAGCGATAGGAGAACAGAAAACGCGGCCGGCGTGTAGCGTAACTGGTTGAGGGCCTGCCCCGGAAAATTAGATGTGAATAAGGGACCCGGGGTTCAAATCCCAGACTGACTGACGACAGACTGACCGGATGGCTGTTTGTGGGCTAAATCCGATTGTTGTTGGGGTTTTTTCAGTTCGGAAAGCACAAGCCAAGACCGATTCGACACGAATCAAGGACGACGAATCTACGAATAGTGACGAGGAGCCCCTCGATGTAGATCATTAAACGCATACAATGGGAAACAGTACAGATACACACACACAAAACACGCATACACACTCCCATAAGGCATTCATATACAGTTTAGGGTATCGAAATGCACTGCTATGGAAAAGCTGATGGTGTGCTCTAGTTTTCGCTTCAAAATATGACTATCTGGATAGATTTCGTCGTCATGGGGGGCTTCACTTCGTCATCGTAGTGATAGGGAAAAACCAATCAGAATGGAATAAAGACCTACAGTGGCTATTGGGTCAGTAGTGAACAGGAAGCTAGATTGGTAGATGGGTGGTGGGTGGCTGGTGGGTGGGGTGGTCGTGGATTACTTCAATGCATTGGTTCTGTTGGAGTCTAAATAAATCGGCCATCTTGTTTCGAATCGTTTAAGGGCAAAAATACGAATAAGAGGAGACTGCTTGACAAAAATATAAGGTATTCAAATATGTTTCGAGGACATTAGTGCCACTTTCTAATTGCTACCATACCATCCCAGAGTAGAATCAAGCAATAGGTAAGAATAATTTCTATCATCAAATCTGACAAAAATAAATTCAAAAAAGTAAATTACAGCAAAAAATAAATACAAAACAGAGGCAGTAATGAAAAATCAAATAAATGGACATAATCAAACACAATAAAAACAGAAAAATCCTCCAACACGAGTACATATGGGGACATTTAAATGCAAATTAAAAGGATTAAAGAGAAGGTGAAAAATAAAAACAGGACTTGAAATTTAGACCCAATCAGCGATAGGAGAACAGAAAACGCGGCCGGCGTGTAGCGTAACTGGTTGAGGTGCCTGCCCCGGAAAATTAGATGTGAAAAGGACCCGGGGTTCAAATCCCAGACTGACTGACGACAGACTGACCGGATGGCTGTTTGTGGGCTAAATCCGATTGTTGTTGGGGTTTTTTCAGTTCGGAAAGCACAAGCCAAGACCGATTCGACACGAATCAAGGACGACGAATCTACGAATAGTGACGAGGAGCCCCTCGATGTAGATCATTAAACGCATACAATGGGAAACAGTACAGATACACACACACAAACACACGCATACACACTCCATAAGGCATTCATATACAGTTTAGGTATCGAAATGCACTGCTATGGAAAAGCTGATGGTGTGCTCTAGTTTTCGCTTCAAAATATGACTATCTGGATAGATTTCGTCGTCATGGGGCTTCACTTCGTCATCGTAGTTCGTCATCGTAGTGATAGGGAAAAACCAATCAGAATGGAATAAAGACCTACAGTGGCTATTGGGTCAGTAGTGAACAGGAAGCTAGATTGGTAGATGGGTGGTGGGTGGCTGGCTGGGTGGGTGGTCGTGGATTACTTCAATGCATTGGTTCTGTTGGAGTCTAAATAAATCGGCCATCTTGTTTCGAATCGTTTAAGGGCAAAAATACGAATAAGAGGAGACTGCTTGACAAAAATATAAGGTATTCAAATATGTTTCGAGGACATTAGTGCCACTTTCTAATTGCTACCATACCATCCCAGAGTAGAATCAAGCAATAGGTAAGAATAATTTCTATCATCAAATCTGACAAAAATAAATTCAAAAAAGTAAATTACAGCAAAAAATAAATACAAAACAGAGGCAGTAATGAAAAATCAAATAAATGGACATAATCAAACACAATAAAAACAGAAAAATCCTCCAACACGAGTACATATGGGGACATTTAAATGCAAATTAAAAGGATTAAAGAGAAGGTGAAAAATAAAAACAGGACTTGAAATTTAGACCCAATCAGCGATAGGAGAACAGAAAACGCGGCCGGCGTGTAGCGTAACTGGTTGAGGTGCCTGCCCCGGAAAATTAGATGTGAATAAGGGACCCGGGGTTCAAATCCCAGACTGACTGACGACAGACTGACCGGATGGCTGTTTGTGGGCTAAATCCGATTGTTGTTGGGGTTTTTTCAGTTCGGAAAGCACAAGCCAAGACCGATTCGACACGAATCAAGGACGACGAATCTACGAATAGTGACGAGGAGCCCCTCGATGTAGATCATTAAACGCATACAATGGGAAACAGTACAGATATACACACACACAAACACACGCATACACACTCCCATAAGGCATTCATATACAGTTTAGGGTATCGAAATGCACTGCTATGGAAAAGCTGATGGTGTGCTCTAGTTTTCGCTTCAAAATATGACTATCTGGATAGATTTCGTCGTCATGGGGGGCTTCACTTCGTCATCGTAGTGATAGGGAAAAACCAATCAGAATGGAATAAAGACCTACAGTGGCTATTGGGTCAGTAGTGAACAGGAAGCTAGATTGGTAGATGGGTGGTGGGTGGCTGGCTGGGTGGGGTGGTCGTGGATTACTTCAATGCATTGGTTCTGTTGGAGTCTAAATAAATCGGCCATCTTGTTTCGAATCGTTTAAGGGCAAAAATACGAATAAGAGGAGACTGCTTGACAAAAATATAAGGTATTCAAATATGTTTCGAGGACATTAGTGCCACTTTCTAATTGCTACCATACCATCCCAGAGTAGAATCAAGCAATAGGTAAGAATAATTTCTATCATCAAATCTGACAAAAATAAATTCAAAAAAGTAAATTACAGCAAAAAATAAATACAAAACAGAGGCAGTAATGAAAAATCAAATAAATGGACATAATCAAACACAATAAAAACAGAAAAATCCTCCAACACGAGTACATATGGGGACATTTAAATGCAAATTAAAAGGATTAAAGAGAAGGTGAAAAATAAAAACAGGACTTGAAATTTAGACCCAATCAGCGATAGGAGAACAGAAAACGCGGCCGGCGTGTAGCGTAACTGGTTGAGGTGCCTGCCCCGGAAAATTAGATGTGAATAAGGGACCCGGGGTTCAAATCCCAGACTGACTGACGACAGACTGACCGGATGGCTGTTTGTGGGCTAAATCCGATTGTTGTTGGGGTTTTTTCAGTTCGGAAAGCACAAGCCAAGACCGATTCGACACGAATCAAGGACGACGAATCTACGAATAGTGACGAGGAGCCCCTCGATGTAGATCATTAAACGCATACAATGGGAAACAGTACAGATATACACACACACAAACACACGCATACACACTCCCATAAGGCATTCATATACAGTTTAGGGTATCGAAATGCACTGCTATGGAAAAGCTGATGGTGTGCTCTAGTTTTCGCTTCAAAATATGACTATCTGGATAGATTTCGTCGTCATGGGGGGCTTCACTTCGTCATCGTAGTGAT
>CM035807.1:91953-118101 GCA_020466095.1 Chlorops oryzae | reverse complement strand
AAGGCATTGACGGGGTTTTTCGGCTTATTATACAAAGCCACAAACAACAAGTAAGGGTGTTATAGTCAGGCGAGCCTGAAAATAGAATACACGACACAGACACATTTGTATGTTTAAAGAATTTTTAATATCAAGAAGTGTTTAAGGCCATAAGGGGCCCCATATACCGTTTTTTGTTAAATTTCTTTATGGAAACTGCCCCTTTGCCACGCCCACATTTCCAATTTTTTTGAATTCTAATCGGAGGCTTAGATATACGCTCTAATCCTAAGTTTTATTGCTATATATTTTGAAAAAAATCAAATTTTGAGGCACTTTTGAGATTTTTGTGATAGACCCTAGAACTGGAGGTGCCCTTAAAAATGGACCGCCCAAAAAAAATTTTGGGGAGGATGTTTGTGGCTACATACAAGGCATAAGTGCCAGCTTTCATTCAAGTCCCATTTGAATTTCTAGTGTAGGAGAGAATTTTCGAAAAACGCCCTTCTGCCACGCCCACTTTTCCAATTTTTTAAGTCACATTACTTGCCTTTAAAAATGTTCAAATACCAAAATTCATCAAAATATCTTGTTAAACATCGATTTTAGAGCAGTTTTTGTGATTTTCATAATAGACCCTAGTACTGCAGGTACCCCTAAAAATGGTCCGATCGGGTCCATTCTCGAACTTGATCTTACTCATGTCCCCATTAGTATGCATACCAAATTTCTTCAAGATAGCTCAACTCCTTCGATACGATAACTGTATACAGACAGACGGACAGACAGACAGACAGACAGACAGACAGACAGACAGACAGACAGACAGACAGACAGACAGACAGACAGACAGACAGACAGACAGACAGACAGACAGACAGACAGACAGACAGACAGACAGACAGACAGACAGACAGACAGACAGACAGACAGACAGACAGACAGACAGACAGACAGACAGACAGACAGACAGACAGACAGACAGACAGACAGACAGACAGACAGACAGACAGACAGACAGACAGACAGACAGACAGACAGACAGACAGACAGACAGACAGACAGACAGACAGACAGACAGACAGACAGACAGACAGACAGACAGACAGACAGACAGACAGACAGACAGACAGACAGACAGACAGACAGACAGACAGACAGACAGACAGACAGACAGACAGACAGACAGACAGACAGACAGACAGACAGACAGACAGACAGACAGACAGACAGACAGACAGACAGACAGACAGACAGACAGACAGACAGACAGACAGACAGACAGACAGACAGACAGACAGACAGACAGACAGACAGACAGACAGACAGACAGACAGACAGACAGACAGACAGACAGACAGACAGACAGACAGACAGACAGACAGACAGACAGACAGACAGACAGACAGACAGACAGACAGACAGACAGACAGACAGACAGACAGACAGACAGACAGACAGACAGACAGACAGACGGACGGACATGGCTAAATCGAATCTCCTGGTGACGCTGATCATTTCTCTATATATAATGTATGGTCTATCTCGACTGGTTCTGGGTGTTACACACAACCACACAAACGCAATATACCCTCGACACAGAGTGTGTCGGGTATAAAAATGGCGTAAAAGTTTTCGTGCAGGTAGAGAGGTGAACTATAATCCAGTTCCATATGTTGAATCAAAATTGAAAATTTTTGAGTTGTGTCACCTTAGAAGAGTGTGTGCGATATCCAATTGTTATTTCTTGATGAAAAAACAAAAAAGAATAATATCTTTCATGTACTAATTGACGTATGAGCAACGTTATTTACAAAAATTTTGTAGGCAATTGCATTACGTATACGTCTGGTACGTCTGTTACGATTACAGCAATTTAATGCAAAAAAACATTTTTTTTATGCAAGCTGTTTCACAAGACTTTGAATTTTTAGACTTTTTGCAATTTTTCTTTCTGATTATAAAAGCCAAGAATTCAATTCTTATGAGTTGAAAAGCATTTTTACTAAACTGTCTAAAACTCACATTTGAAACTTTACTTGAATATTGGAAAAAGTGTAATTTTATGAATTTCAAAAAACTTTCAATTAAATTTTATCTTTTTTTACATTATTTTTTCTGTTTTAATCAAATGAATACCCGAAGTTGAAAGTTCCATTTCCAAACAAGTAAAAAAGCTAAAGTCGGTCAAGCCCGACTTTGAAATACCCAGCGTCCCGACATTATGAGCGCACTATGTTTTGCTTCTCTATTTGTGGGCGTGGCAATGGGAGGGCAAAATAAATTTTTGTTCCTACACCTTTCATTTGTCTTGGTCAACCTATGCTGCGAATTTGAAGCTTCTACGCCTTTTACTTCGGAAGTTATAAAAATTCTCCATTTGTGGGCGTGGCAGTGGGCGGGCTACATAAATTTTTGTTCCTACACCTTTCATTTGCCTTGGTCAACCTATGTTGCGAATTTGAAGCTTCTACGCCTTTTACTTCACAAGTTACGATAAGCCCTTATTTTTGGGCTTATTTGTGGGCGTGGCTCGAGGAGAGCGGCGTCCATTTTTTGCCAGGATATGTCCCTTTTCGTAGTTTACCAGCACACCAAATATCAATGGAATGTGTTGAGTGGTTCGCAAGTTACAAGCATTTTATTGAAAACACAATAAATTCATTTGTGGGCGTGGCAGTGGGCGGATGTCACCCATTTTTACTTAGGATCATACTCGGACCCCGATATACATGTGTTCCAAATTCCGACTTCATTGGTTCAGCCGTTTCGGAGGAGATCCGACCACGGACCCGCTTACGCTGGGTATAAAAATAGCAATTGTAGGATTTTTATACCCAGCGTAAGCGGGGTATATTAGTTTTGTGCAAATCTTGTAACAGGGAGAATTAAGCTCCGGAGCTATAGAAAAATATATATAGAAATGATCAGGATCAAAAACTGAATCGACTTAGACATGTCCGTCTGTCCGTCCGTCCGGCCGTCTGTCCGTCTGTCCGTCCGTCCGTGGTCGGATCTCCTCCGAAACGGCTGGACCAATCAAGTCGAAATTTGGCACACAGGTATATCGGGATCCGAGTATGATCCTAAGTAAAAATGGGAGACATCCGCCCACTGCCACGCCCACAAATGAATATAATGTGTTTTCAGTAAAATGCTTGTAACTTGCGAACCACTCAACACATTCCATTGATATTTGGTGTGCTGGTAAACTACAAAAAGGGACATATCCTGGCAAAAAATGGACGCCGCCCTCCGTGAGCCACGCCCACAAATAAGCCCACAAATAAGGGCTTATCGTAACTTGTGAAGTAAAAGGCGTAGAAGCTTCAAATTCGCAGCATAGGTTGACCAAGGCAAATGAAAGGTGTAAGAACAAAAATTTATGTAGTCCGCCCACTGCCACGCCCACAAATAGAGAATTTTCATAACTTCCGAAGTAAAAGGCGTAGAAGCTTCAAATTCGCAACATAGGTTCACCAAGGCGAATGAAAGGTGTAGGAAATTTTTTTTTATGGCCCGCCCACTGCCACGCCCACAAATGAAGATTTTTCGTAACTTCCGAAGTAAAAGGCGCAGAAGCTTCAAATTCGCAACATAGGTTCACCAAGGCGAATGAAAGGTGTAGGGAAATAATTTATGTTGCCCTCCCACTGCCACGCCCACAAATAGAGAAGCAAAACATAGTGCGCTCGTAATGTCGGGACGCTGGGTATTTCAAAGTCGGGCTTGACCGACTTTAGCTTTCTTACTTGTTTAATTTAAAATTTGTTTTCAAAATTGCAAAAATTCACTTTTTACACTTCAAACAAAACCGCAAACAAATTATTGACTTTGACAGCCCAGTGTTGTTGTTGTTTTAAGCATGATATTAGTTTTTGGTTTTTGCATTATGTGATGGAGTAACCAATTCACTTTAACTCGGTACCAAAATTTGCTCGAAAAACAAATTTTAATTTTTTTAAGATCCACTTTTGGCCCTTTTCAACCCAGTGTGCGTCTAGAAGCTATGCATTTTATTTAGCGAATTAGTTTTATAGAAAAATAAGAACTAAGGCTGAGAACACACCAGATCAAACGAAACAAACGGTTATCAAAAACAGCAGTACGTTGTGTCTTATGAGAGCGAACACACCAGAACGAAACGGTTTTGACTAAGAAAACATTTTGTTTCGTTTCGTTTGACCCGGTGTGTTCTTAGCCTAATAAGTATGCTTACAAAGAGACAGTTATTTGGTCACTTTTTAGGCAAATTTGATACTTTTTTGGCTACAAAAAAAACTATGAAAAAATATGAAAAATGGCAACGCTGGGCACTTCATGGGGACAGTTCAGTAAATGTGTATTATGTAGCATGGTCTGGAAAATTGAGAACAATTTAGTTTGTTGTTGAAATAACTTTTTAGTTTTGAAAATGATTGCCACAACAAAGTGTTGTTAAATCTAAAATAATTTCAATTGATCGAAACTTTACTTATAGTTGAATTTTTTTAATTAACGAAGTTTTAAGGGGACACTAAATTTAACGTAGTTTAGAAAACTATTTCGAAAAGAATTCAGGTATTTTCGAAAACAAACAAATAATCAATCTGAAGTTTTTCCGAAATGCGAATCATCGTTGTTCTACCGTGTAAACATTTCTGGTCTTTATAATTTATGAACGAAGATCAAACAAAGAGAATTTTCCTCCTCCCAATATGAATTTTCAAACTTCAAATATAATAAATAATTTATTTCGCAATGGAAAATAAAACAATAAAAGCTTTCAAAATTGAAAAACAGTCTCATTAAGAGCATCTTATTTGAAATTTGTTTATAATTAAAAAAATTTTAAAGCTCACGAAAATCGCTAAATAACACTAAACAAACATTTTCATATTACATTATGAAATTTTGAAAATAATAGGTACGGACAAACAAACATTAATATGGACAGGCAGACGGACACAGTCACTCAACTTATTGCCGAGCTGTATGTGAATATTTACAAAGTCCAAATATTCATTATAAAATTTTGTAAAAATCTAAATGAAGATGGGAAACGGTTTTTTTCGGTTTTATGCTCATCGAAGTTTTTGCATTTTATTGAATTTTTTTTTTAATTTAATTTCAAAAACTAATCAAAATGCGGAAATTCAACAAAAATTCTTTAGACACGCATATATAAACATATGGTAGCACGCAGTACTCATGTTGATAGGGGCTTTGGATTTCTGTAATGGCATCTTTCAAAGGGAAAAAAAATAAATCAAAATCATCCAATAACACGTAAAAGGCTTTTATGAAAATTTTGCAATTCCAACGAATCAAATTCGCTTTCAAACGGATTTTTGTAATTTATTTGAAAATATACCTTCAAGAGTTTAATAAACTAATTTTTGTGAGATTCTGCATGCAACATATTAGTCCCAAAAGGTACACAGAGAAAAATAATTGCCCGAGATGTAAGTGTATTAAATTGAAACCAATTGCATATGTAATCGGAGACGTGTCCTGATTTAAGTATTAATGAGAAACAATTTCATATCACTATTAAAAATATGAATTGTGGCCAATCAATAATATGATTATACATATATTCAAAGGGTCTTCCCGGTTGAGCAAAGGCATGTGCCACCCTGAAAGGAATTTTTAAATTTTGTTGATTTTTCGATAGGTTTCATCTAAAAATACTGTGGAGACCACTTTTTAGATTTTAATTTTGAATAGTCCTTGAGATATCCTTGAAAGTCCTTTTTTATTAAGGCTTTTTTCAAAATTTTATATCTCAACAACCAATTAAGATAGAGAGACGATCTAAACAGATTCTGTTAGACAATAAAACAAGGAAGCTAAAAAAATTTTGTTTTAATTTTACACTGAGAAATTTTTTTTCACAAAACTAAAAAGAAAAGTTTAAGTATTTATTTCAGTGTATTCCAATTTTGACGCAACTTTTATATTTTTTTTGAAAAATAGCTCCTAGTATTTACTTTAATTTAAAAGAAACAAGTATTCCAATCGGATGGCGGAACAGTGTCATATTTACAAAAATGCAAGGGTACATTAATACTCTCAGTGTTGATCCCATACAAAAGGCATCACTCATACGACATGTAGGACGTTAATTATATATTCGATAATCCGCATACATGTCGTATGAGTGATGCCTTTTTTCAATAAAATCTTACAAAGGGTCTTCCCGGTTGAGCATCCGATTGAAATACTTGTTTCTTTTAAATTAAAGTAAATACTAGGAGCTATTTTTCAAAAAAATTTAAAAGTCGCGTCAAAATTGGAATACACTGAAAAAAATAGTTAAACTTTTCTTTTTAGTTTTGTGAAAAAAAATTTCTCAGTGTAAAATTAAAAAAAATTTTTTTTAGCTTCCTTGTTTTATTGTCTAACAGAATCTGTTTAGATCGTCTCTCTATCTTAATTGGTTGTTGAGATATAAAATTTTGAAAAAAGCCTTATTAAAAAAGGACTTGCAAGGATATCTCAAGGACTATTCAAAATTAAAATCTAAAAAGTGGTCTCCACAGTATTTTTAGATGAAACCTATCGAAAAATCAACAAAATTTAAAAATTCCTTTCAGGGTGGCACAACCCGTCAGACCCTTTATTTATGATTGATGTAATTCAGCTCTCAATACGAAAATAATTCAGTTTATGTAGGCTATATTAAACTGATTGACACTAAAATACAATCCTGTAAAAAAAAGTGGACTTTCAAATTGGAATATAATTAAAATCTACCCAATTACGTATGTAATAATTCTCATTGACTAATGATCCAACAGGTCCATTCAAGAGATAAGGGAATGCAAGGGCTCTTGTTCAAAGGCCAGGCTAACTTCACTTCGTATACACCTAGACCGAAAACGGACTGAGAAATTACTCAGGATGTCGAAAAATTGCCTCTGAGGCATTGTTGGACTGGAAGACTACGGGCCACGGATTTCGATTCCTGCAGGAGCTGTCAGAATCATTTCTCCTGCATTGCACAGCCCTCGCTAAACTGAGATTTAGAACATTGGGTTAGCTTTCACTCCCTAACATAGCTCGAGGAACTTAATCCTTTGAGGATAGGCGAACAAATTGATTTATTAAATAGGTGTCCGAACACGCGGGGATCACATGGGCTCTTTTGGTGAGCGTTAGCCAAGTTAGGTAATTGAAAATACTTTCTCTTCATGGGCGTGGTCCTGGAATATTTTTATTTTTTACCCAAAATATTCAATCCAATGCATGACAATGTCTCATATGGCCTAAATTCTTACATCAATTTATACCCTTTAAGGGCCGTTTTCTCATCCTACTTTTAAGCTCTATCTCCCAGTTAAATTTCATTTTCTTTGACTTATTAATCAAATTTGTATGAAATTATCATCAGGATAATTTAACTTACCGATAAAAAAAAGATGAGAAAACGGCCCTAAGTATAACAGATTTTCCCTTGCAATACTTTTTTGTAGTTTAGTTGCACGAAAACATTTCTGTTCTAAAATTACCTATCAAAATAATTAGATAAAAAATCGATAATTTATGCGTAAACGTGCGCGAAACATTGCGAAAACCTTTCTAAATTGTGCTCAATTTTCGCACTCTCTCCATTTGTGGCACGAGGGATGTGGCAAGTGTAAAAACACAAATATACATGTTCACATAAATAATTAAAAATTTAAGTGCAGATGTATGCATTTTAAATTGGATTCACAAAATTCTGATTCATTTATGTTCTATGAGGCATAGGACAATAGCTCCTTGAATGGAGATTCCGAACGATGTGAATTCTGTTGCTGATAGCGTGTAACATGAAAGAATGGTCCAGGGCAACACGTATGTATTTTCCCACCCTAACATGAGATACCTTAAAAGCAGTTCCCTTGATCGTTTATGAATCAGTCGTAAAGGTCTATTTTTATTATCCATTTTTAATCGAAAATTTTTTATTTAGCACATTTTGTTTTCTGCAAGGACCGTCTCTGTTAAGCATAAAAAATTCATGTTTTTTTTCGAAATTTACTGTGGGATTTTTTTTCCAGAAAATTTAATATAAAGAAAAAAACTCTAAACTCATCTCAATCTCATTTTTTCTATTGAAAAATAACAAACATTTTGTTATTATTTAATTAAAAAACTAATCAAGCGAACTTTCTGAATAATTAAATAATTTGAACTCTCAGCATCAGCCCAATCGATGTTATTGGATTTTCGGTAAAAGCATTCTAAAATCTTTTGATTCCGATCAAACAGAAACTTGCACACACATACATAGGAAGTACCTACAATTATATTTATACAAATATAATCTTAAAAACTTTTCTATCAGGATCAGAAGGAGCATCTCAAAAATGAAGAAAAACCTCTCTCAAAAACGATCTTGTAAAGAGTTTTCGATCGTGATTGAGTCGATATCCGGCCTTCTGCTCGTCCATCTCTGGTCGAAACTCCTTTCAAATTCTCGTTTAATCATGTTGGTTAATACTGCTGGCAGGCTAATTACGTTTAACCCTAGCCTTTATACCCAACTTTTGCTACGAGAACGTATAACCAAGTACAGGTGTGGCCAGTAGGAATTTTTTGCGATTTATTAATATTTGGTGGTTATTTCTTCACGATTTCAACTATCTGTCATGAAGAAAAAATATATCCAACTACGTGTGAGTAAAATTTCGTCCAGTTCCGTTGGGTAGAACAGCAATAAAAACCAATTTTCGAGAGTAGCAAAATGAGCGCAGAAGACGAACTCTTTACATGTAAACGTTACTCATGTAAACGGCCAATTTGTTTGCAGCATTGAAGCACTTTGTTTGTATGCGAAATTTGCAACAATAAAGAATTAAAATAAATAATTTATGTTATAAGAAATAATATATATAAATAAAAACATACATTTACATTATCCAATAACAAAAAACAATTGTTTTATTTATGTAGAAAACTTATAAAATTGCACTAAAAGATAGTGGATATACGTTTATGGGGGTAAAGACTTTGGAGGGTCATAGCTCCTCAATGCTTTGACCCAGCACATCAGTTGAGGTGACAGTCGACGCGGATTATCGTAATCTTCCTAGATCCGGAGTTTTATAAAATTACATTAAATGGTTTAGAAAGGTACAATACTCCAAAGTGTCCACTGGACACAAATGTTTTCGGGTATAAAGACTAGGGTTAGGTCTGATGAATTTTATGTCGACAGGAAATATATATTTTCCAGACCTGGGCAGTCCAATTACAAAATTTTTTCCATTACAATTACTTGTAATTATTTTCTATTAAGCAAGTAAATCTACATTTACATGTCAATACATAACAATATTGTCAAAGGTACACTGTTAGTTAGATGGTATATAAATATGTACAGCTCAATGTTTTGCAATTAATTGATGCTTTCCCAAGCAGCAAAATAGAGCGATTCGACCAGCAGCAAGTCAAATCGACCTATTTTGGTTGAAAATACCCTATTTCTGACCTATTTTCCGGCCTTAAATATGACCTAACTTAAAAGTCCGTTTCGAAGGTCCAAATTACCTCTATTCTACCTATTTCATGACTTCAAAGTCGTTTCGACTTCCAAGTCGATTTTTGGTCGAAAATAGGTAAAAAATTCCCTATTGAGTGACTTAAAATTGACTTAACTTTGAATTCCAAAGTAGGTAATTTTTCAAGGCTAACAGACCAATTTTTTGAGTAAAATTCGACTTTAAAGTCCGTTTGACTTATAGAGCGAAATAGGGTCAAAAGTTGACTTATTTTGTTGCATGCTTCGACTTCAAAGTCGAGCGGACTTGATTTTTGGACTTCATAGTCGGTTTGACTTGAAAGTCGAAATAGGTCAAAATAGGTCGAGCTCCGCCATGTTTTTCGAATGGCAAATTGAGAATTATTCTTCTGCATATGTTTTTCTTTAAGAAAAACAATTTTTTCAAGCAATATTTATTTAATTTCCATCAATGAGAAAGCCCCTTAAAAATGAAGAAGTAGAAGGAACACTTTCACGAAAAATCTCAGCGGGCATATGTTTTTGGGACTTATTAAGCGCAAAATAATTTTTAATGAAGTCCATATTTTTATTTATTATTTATTTCTTTAAAACACACGAAAGAAGAAAATCTCTCGTTCATTTCTGCTTTCGAGTAATACGAATGACTGAGTAAGATATTATGTATTTATATCTTTCTCTTTACTCTCTCTCTCACTTTTTCGTTTCCTTTTACGTTCTCTTTCGTTTTACTCATAAGTCCAATTAGGTCGAAAATTGGTCATTGCGACTTCTTTTCGACTTATATTAGGTAAACGGACTTCTTTTCACCCTGACTTTGAAGTCGAAATGCCCTATTATGACCTATTATTACCGCCAATCGACTTCCAATCTATTCCCCACTTACGTCGACTCGACGTCGAATCGACGTAATTTCGACCTATTTAGGTTAGGTCAAGTAAATATTCTGACCTAATATAGGTAAGAATTTACCAATTTTCGACCTATTTTGCTACTTGGGAATTTTGTCACAATCGAAACCAAATCGTCTTATTACCAAACATACGTATGCAGCCATATCGTGTAACAGCCCAACCAAATTTTTTTTGCCAAATTATGACCATATTACATTTGAACGTAAACGAAAAATGGCGGCATGCATATGTTTTGGGACAAATGGCGCATATCGTGTAAAAACCAAACATACGACTTGTAGCCAAATGAGCATATGTACCAAATTTTAACCAAATGAGAGCAGCCAAACGTTTGGTCAGTAACCATATCGTGTAATCAGCCCATTAGCTTTTTATTCGTATTTTCAATTGAATTGAATTTTCAATTACTTCTAAAAACTTAAGCAGAGAAAAATCTCACTGAAAACTTGCCTTCCATTAAGTTATTCAGCACTGACAGTGTTCAATTTCCACCTTTTCGAACAAAAATTTTAATGAGTCTTCGTTCCGTCAGTAGTTTTTAACGCGTTCATGTTCAGAAAAAAAAAAATAATAATAAAAAATCCCAAATTCATAGTTCTTTCTGCTCGCGATTTCATTCTCATTGTGCTCTTTGGCTCTTTTGGGCTCATACCAAGAGTTATTGGAAAATCAATGAATCTGTACTAGTTTCGATCTCACTTGTGCGTGTTAAATTTGTTTTCAAATACTCTTCATATTCTTTTGCTTCGATGTGGTCCAGCGTACTCGAGTAGGTTTATTGAGAATAATTAGACCGTGCTACAAATCAGTAGCGCAGATTGTTTTTTGCTATGCGAGGGATAAGCCAAGGTAAGCTCTCTCATTGTTTATGGGGTTATTATTATTTTATTCTTTTATTTTTTTATTTTACTATTTTAATTATACCAATAACATTCAACATTTTCGCTTGGCTATTTCACATTCAGAAAATTGCAATACAGATAATGATCGCTTGTCATTTTCTGAATGGTATGGGATGCCTTTTTTTGCCAGTTCTTATGTTTCAAAAGAAGCCCTAAATTCCCTAAAATTTCATTTTGAAATCTTCTAATAACAAAAACTTGATACCATAAAAATTTCCCTGACCACTTTTCTGCCCTAATATGCCATTCAGACGAGCATCGAAATCCCGGGATTTCGGCACTTGGATTTCGTGAAATCCATATCGAAATCCAAGCGTTCACACGACAATATCCCCATTGAGAGGATTTGGTTTGACAGCCATTCATCTGTTTGTAGTGCTGCCAATTGTAGGGAAATTTCCATAAACATTTTTGGGGATTTTTGTCGGGACAAAAGTAAAGATTTCTTAAAATCGGCAAATGTACGGAAATTGTGATGTATTCCAAACTATTTAAAAAAATTTTGTATAATTTTGATTGTCATAAAATTAAAAAGACAAAATGAAAACTATGCCAACCAGTGTTTATGTGAAAAAGTTCGGTCGAAGCTATCGTTAAGCGTCGAAAGTCTACAAATTTGAAAATTGAAATAGTATTTGTATAGGGTTTTTTTGAATAAATTGAAAACTATTTTATTTACCGCTACAAGATAAGGCCTATTCATATTTTTAATAAAATCATTTTTACTTGAACCACAACAAAAAAAACCTTACGTTTTGAGAGAAACTTTTTAGTTTTGAAAAAAAAAATTCAAATGACTTTAGTACGATTCGGAGTTCCAGACTACCCTGAAACATTCTCAAAAATATTAGTTTACCATATTCATGGCTACTCATACATTTATGTATGCAAGAAGTATATTAGTGGTCCTCATGCAGGTTCGCAAATTTAACGCAATGGGAAACTTTGCGAAATGAGAAATTAACTGTCAAAATTAGTATGGAAGAATTTTTACGGAGCGTGACAAACTTTCCGATTGGTTTTTGCTTCGCAAAACGTCCTTAGCTAGTTCGCATAATAAGTTTAGGCGGGTATGCACGGCCGATCGCGTTTGACAAGCCTAGGGCTTATGGAACAAATGGCTTTAAATCTTAATTTGAGAAAGAAAGAAACAGTTGGAAGATAGATCAACTTTAATTTATGGAAAACCAATCAATTTTGCGAATTGCTTTCGAAGGGTCGCTCATGCAGCGTCGGAAAATTTGCGATCGCAAAAGTTACGAAGGCAATTTGGGAACCTGCATGAGGACCACTATTATTAAAAAAAAAAAAAAATAGCGGTATTTGTGGTAGGGAAAAACGTAAAGAATTGTGGGGATTTTTTGTTTGTTTGTAGGGAAATTTTCGTTTGCGTGTGGCAGCATTGCCTGTTTGCTTACTTTGGTTTTTTCAGAATTTGTTAGTAGTGTTGCAGCATTTCTTCGATACATATCGAAAAACACAGAGTTGCATTCATTTTGTTCCGGATTTCTCTTGGGATTTTGTTGAAATCCAATTTCTGAGCGGATTTCATTTGACATTCATTTGTATGGGAAATCCGCTGGATTTCGACTGGATATCGGCTGAAATCCTCAAAAGTGCTGAAATCTCGGGATTTCGATGCCGTCTGAATGCCATATTAATGCGTTATTTGAAACAATCAGGACCGCTTAATTCAAGTCTTGCTATAAATAACCCATGGCATTTTTTCGAGGAAATATTTTGTGTATTCAAAGCTGGTTAGGTCAACAAATGGATGACTGGCAAAACTAACAAGCGAAGTTATTATATATCGAAGCCGATATTACTCGGTTAAGTCCATTGAAAATAGAGTGCTATAAATTTAATTATTAGGGATATTCACAAAAGAGTCGAAAAGTAGGAAACTCGGGAAATTTTAAATGCTTAAAAAGTTGTGCAAGATACAAAAAAAGTTTAAAAATTTTTTAAGAAGACGCATTTTACCGATTTTCCGACCTTCCAACGTTTTTAACATGCCTTTGTGAATACCCCTATTGATTCTCGTCTAGTACACTAAACATCTGGAAAAATTCAATGCTTATTTTTAGAGCTAAGATTTTGTTAAGAATTTTTTAAATATATTTTCCTCAATTTTCTTCTACACGTGAAGCTACCATCAATTTCGTAGCTACGTATGTAACTATGGCAATGGCTTGCATCAATTTCAAAGCAAAGATCATCTTTGACATGCCTTCGGGTGATATAACGTGAGTAGTAAAAAAATGCGAGAAAAAGCTGGAGAAAATTCATTAAAAAAAAAAAAGAAAGATCAATGTTAAAGGAGTTGCCTTGAAAACTCTTTAAACCAATCTATCAAGCAGATATAATACTTTTGACCTTTAGCTAAGTGCATTCGCATCATATGACTGGGATTTGGAAAATGCTTTCATTTCAAATGAAAACCAATACAAATAGTAGCTTCAATATGTGCGAAGGACTTTCAAATCAAAGTTTTCTAAGAATAAAAGTAAATTTCATCGAGTAGCGAGCTCTCTTTGTGGAACTTCAATGAGTTGATTCTTGGAATCTTTCATCCAATCATTGAATTTCACAAACATGATTACATTCCTATATATCTAGACAAGAGAAAGTTAAAACGCTTAAGTGAAGCTGTATACTTTAATACTTTAAAGAAAATTTCATTAAACTTTCGTATTGAGAAACCGCATCTCAAAAAGTATCTTTTTATACAGAATAAATTTTTAAAACGAAAAATAATCGATAAAAATGGATTTAAGTAAATTTGATTTCCATTTTTTTTAACAATTGGAATTTTCATTGTTTGTCTTATAGACTCGAATGGTGCTCTGGGTACAACTCCCAGCTCGATCGTTGATGTTTGTACTATCTAAATTCCCTCGTGGCATCCCTGCAGTGAATTGGACCGACTTCAGATCGGTTGCCTTTCCATTCATTCATCTCACCTCTTTTAAAATAGGGCCGTCATTGAAAAAGAATTGGTCCCTTTTCAAAGCCTGTTGGGGTTTGGGACTAGACGAATGTGTGACCCTAGACCGGTCGCATTTCAAATATATTTAGGGTCAGGCCTATATGGACTCACCTGGGCCCGGTCCTTTTTTAAACCGAAGCAATTTCATTACTGCAGCGATCACAACGGGCCGATGTGAGGCCTCAGTGTATCATCCTTCATGGTGACAGCCACATTAACATTACCTAACCTATAGACTCAAACAACTTATTTACTTCGTTCTAAACAGGGACGGTAGCTAGAGAAGGACTGCTTTATTAGTGCTTATGTTGGCCACAGTGCTATTGGCCACAGTGGTTAGAGGAAATGTAGAGAGTTGTGGACCAAAAACGCATAAAATCTAAAAATTCATGACGTCCGATTTTGATGAAAATTTATATTTAGAATTAAGTGAAAAATACTAAAATTTTCGGCGCTAAAAAATTTTTCAAAAAAAAATTATTACAACTACTCCCTCTTTGGACCAGTGTCGAACTAGTCCCAAACTAGACTATTTTAATCATTTTTTTGAAAAAAGATTTATTGCTAAATTTCTTAGAATTTTTTTTTATTTATATATAAATTTTCATCGAAATCGGTTCATGAATTTTTTGATTTCATGGGTTTTTGGTCCACAACTCTTAAAACTTCCTCCAAACCCCCCAAAAAAATTTTTTTTGGCTAATGTCTTATAATTTGTTCAATATACCACTGGGCCAATATAGGTACTACCAAAGCAGCCTTTCTCTAGCTACGTCCCTGGTTCTAAACAATCCTGTGATGGGTTTTTACTCTTATGAGAGTAATTCGATAATTATCGAACAGAAACACCACCAATAATTTTTTCTATGGCCATCACTTGACACTGTTACCAGTTTCTTAGGGGCTTAATGTCATGCATTTCTCCAATTAACATTTTTTACCCACGTATGAAAGCTTACAATAAATCCTTTTGGTGGTCATATGTACATACATATAGGGGTATTTCCAAACGGACGTGACAGGTATTTTAGCAATTTTAAGTCCCGAATTGAAGAATGTGGAAAATTATTTCTTTTTCTTACTATTATCGCGCAGCTCTTCCGGACTTTTATACTTATCAGAATTTTATTCAGATCAGAAAGGCAATTAGATATGCTCGGACGTGACAAAAATTTTAATTTTTTCTGGAAATACCTACCCATATGGGCATTTCCAGAAAAAGTAAATTTTTTGTCGCGTCCGTATATAACTGATTGCTATTCAAGACTGCATAGAAACTATGAAAAATATAAAAGTCCGCATAAGCTCTACGAAAGTATTGAGAAGCAAAAGTACTATTTACCGCATACTTAAATTCGGGATTTAAAATTGTTCATTTAAGTGTCGCGTCCGTTTGGAAATACCCATATGCATAATAAACTTAAGCATCATCTTTTCTACCTAAGAAATGGGAGAGGAATCCAAAATCTTCACCGAGTTTGTTGACCGCGTGGATTTTCATCTTCTTTACCAAAGAACTTTCCAATAAAAATGGCCAACACTTGTCACTGAAGATGTCCCCAAAGCATTCTCCAACAACTAAATGAGGAATCTCTGTAAAATTCACACTAAATTTTGATAATAATTTCGAAAGAACTTGCGACAAAAAGAGTCGTTTCGAATTTTCCAGGATTTTATTTCTTTCTTCTATGTAGTGGAATTGTGTCGACATCGTTCACATCTTCATTGAAATGAAAATCTCTCAAAATAATTTCCCACTTTCAAATTGAGATGAAATGCATAATAAAAAAAAAAAATGTTGTTCAGAAAAACAAAAATTTAATGTAATGTGAAAAATTGTCATAATTTTCATTTGATTCGATCGCTCGCTCGCTAATTTCATGCAATTCAATTTGACAGATTTCCATTTCTATTTCGAGAGAAATGGACTTTCGAACGCCGCCATCGAATGCTCGAATGAGTCAGTCCACTCGGAATTGATTAATTGCAATATTTGAACATTTCATCAAAATTTTATTTGAAAGGAAATGATCAACGGAAAAACGTTTATTTCAAAGTTGATGGACGCGTGAACCGCTGGTGGCCGTTTAGTCTTTAAATCTTTTTTCCAAAGCACATTTTTTTTTTTTCATTTTTAAATTTTCCATTTTCCATTTAATGCTTATTTTCATAATGTTCAATTCACGATGCACAGTGGCAGAAAAACGTCTGTACACCATTTAGGAATGGATGTGTTTTTAAAGCTAACAAAATGTATAAATAAACTTTACGTTTTCAAAGTGCATTCGGACATGAGTCAACCAAATATACATACATACAGACATGGCTTAAAATCTGTATACATGCACACTTTAAAGAGCTTAAAAAAAAACAAAAAAAAAACCCATTCAGACATGTGTAAGGCATTCGCATGGAAAGGCGACCCATGATGTGCTTTCAATACTCCATGGAGCCTATATTTTATGCATCGAGATACATGCGCACACGTGTGCACATATTTCCATGAATTCGACACCATGTGGCGTTGCACGTCAAATGGGATTTTATTTTTACTTTTTTGAAATTGTTAAAAAATAGAACAGAAAACTGTACCGTTTCCAGAGCGATGATCCATTTTCCATTTCAAAAGTTTGCTTTTATTTTCTCCCTTTTCATTTTTCCCTCGCTTTTCATTCCATTTCGAATTCGTTCTGCTGCAATTGCTTTAGTTATTAAAAATTATGTATGTATGTACCTATCGTATGTATTCGATGCACTTAACGGCTATGCAGGTGCCCTTGTGCGTGCGTGTGTGGGTTGTGTGTGCGTATATATAAATTTGCGCGCATGTATTGGTTCATGCGTTCGTGTGTACACGTATAGGTAGGTGTGCCGGCCCGTTTCTACGCTGTGGGTGGCTACAAAAATAGGTGAAGGTCGTCGCAATTCTGCTGTCCCGCTTTCACGAATCAAACAAGCAACAAGAACAACTAAAACAACAACAATGGTAACAAAAAAAATTATGTCGCAGTGCAGTTGATGTTGATGTTTGCAGTCAAGTGTCGACTCATTCACAGTTACGGTTTATCACTGCCCCATGGATATGGGGGTGGAGTGGCGTCAACTATCAAAGCATCACCAACAGCCACCGTAAAGGCAAGAGCATAAATCGCATCAATGCGGAATAGCGATGCCACCTTTCTACTTTGAGTTCATATACAACCGCCCGACCATTAACCACAACCTCAACATCCAATATAGCCCATGCAGGCAAACATACACACACATACACATATATCTACATAATATATATCGGAACTGTGTGGATGACTTAATTGCAATTGCGAACCATTCCACCATTCAAACATCTGTACTCTCGAGCACTTTCGCTGTCAATAATATTCCATAAGGACACACTCGCTCCATTTAATAGAAACAATATCAAACCACCGTATGGCTTCTACAGATCTTTGGCACGATTTAATTCCTTCGCCTTGGCTACGCACACAAATTGCCACAAAGGGCCACGCTTGAAGGCCCGTAACGAGCGCAATCATAAAGAAAATCTGAGCGCAATCAGGCACAGCTATAAATTTAGTCAGGGAAAGTGGAAACCCACCTAAGCTGCAGAATCCAAAAATAGAAATTATGATAGATATTTATGAAGCTTACATTTTTAAGTTCCAGTCCTTTCCAATAATGACGGTTACCATTTTTTGGGTAATCGAAGAACTTTTACCAACTTGTAGATCTACACTGAGCGAACTTTATCATGATTTTTTTAAAAAGGGCTCATTGTTATTCACAGTGTTTTTGATTTTCGAGCAGAATGAAAATTTCAAAAGAAAAATTGTTGAGTCAACAAAATTTTAGTTATTTCAAAGGAAATATTGTTTAATTACATTTCCTTTTCGTTCCGTATAATTCTCATTTGCTTTAAAAATAGGACATATAAGATATTCATTCATCTTAGAATTTTTAAGCATTGCGAAAGCAATCCGACGACAACGGAGTGACGAAATCGGATGAAGTCCATCCGATGGCTATTTTCGGGTTTATTCCAGCAGGGGGCTCTGTGGCCATTTGCTTTGAACGTTAAGGTAAATTTGTTTTTGAAATTTCTTCTTTTATGGGTATTTTTAGAAATTTTTTTTTTATTTTAAAATTATCTTGTCATTTCAATTAAAGTCCGTGTTGTTTTAAACAATTTATATTTAAATTTCATTTTTGAAAATTATCAGTCGATTCAGCCTGAAATATGGTTGATTCAAAAGGAAAATCTTTATATTTTCCAGAACCAAAAATTGTTAAAATAAAATTTATTCCATTTTGAAGCCGTTTGTATGTTTTTCCTTTTGATATAACCATTTTCTGGTTGATTTTTTCTCTGTGTAGGTTGCAATATACATACATAGATATAGTCGAATAGCAAGGGCGTAGCGAGAGAAAGAGTGCTTTGGTAGCGCTTATATTTGCCACAGTGGTATATTGAGCAATTATAATTACCCGAAAAAAAATTTGAGGGGGGTCAAGAAAAAGTTTAGAGAGTTTTGGACCAAAAATCTAAAAAAAAATTCATGACGTCCGATTTCGATGAAAATTTATAAATAGAATAAGTGAAAAATTCTAAGAATTTTCGTACTAAAACTTTTCCTTTTTGGACCAGTTTGTAACTAGACCCAAACTAGACTATTTGTAATCAGTAATTTTTTTAAAAATTTAACGAAAAAAATTCTTAAGGATTTTTCCTTATTTTTATATATAAAATTTATAAAATTTTCATCGAAATCGGACGTCATGAATTTTTCGGATTTTTTTTATGTTTTTGGAAAACAAAAGTCTATGAAAAAGAAAGGAACTGAGTACTCCAGTCAATCATGATAGCTACAGTCCTTTTTATGCGGTGTGTTTAGAGTTTAAACATGAAATTAATAAGAAACGGGAACGACATTTTTTTTTGGGGTCTAAGCTTGCACAAAGATTAAATTCAAAGTAAACCCTAAACACGAGGGACTGAAAATTAATTAAAAAAACGTTAATTATTTTAGATTATTTTGAAAAATTATTCGAGCTCAACCGCTTGGCATTTCCGCCTAATATTTATACGAAAAAAGAACGGTCAGAGGATGAAGTTGCTTGCATCCTTTTGTACCTTGTGATTATTTTTCTGTCCTTTACGGGAAAAAAAGGACAAAAGAATTACTTTGATATATTTGATTTTGACCTTAACATTTTCTGATGAATTTTTCAAGGCGAATTTGATGAGGCTTTGTCAGTAGAAAGTATGCTTCTTTGTCTTCATTTTAGCTCTAAAAATACTCATTTTAGCTCGGGATAATTTTAAAAATTATTTTTTCCAGCAACCATTACTTAACTGGTCAACTTGATGCTTACTTTTGGTGGCACTGGAAAAACGTAAACATAATTTTTTGTAAGTAATTCTCTACCGCAACAAACGATCCCAACCCAAAATTTTCGAGACAGTATAGAGTACAGAGTTCCTTTGTAAATTCAATCTCTTCTCAGAGATTTTTAAAAATTGCTATTTTCATCCTTTAAAGTAGTCTTAAGAGTGTGGAAATTGCATTTTCCGAACAAGCTTCTCCGCATTCGTGTTAATATTTGATATCGTTATCAGCTTGTCTGCCCATGCTAAAGAGCAGAAATACTCATAGGTATGTGTAGATAGCAGCTCTATACTCGTACTATTAAATTCGTGGTATTCAAGCAGCTGTGAAATTGCTGTGTGAAAAGTTTGCAGCGGAAAATGAAGCTTCCTGTGAAAATTTTCTAATGAAATTTGTGCTTTTTGAACTATAATTACAAGTAATAACATTTTCACTAAACGTGGGGTGTATTGCCGGCTAAGATCGTTTTTCCTTTTGCGCTGATAATACTCATTGGATGGACATTACAATTATTTGAAGTGCCAGGCTATCAAAAGGATTAGTAAAACTACAGCAAAATTAGTTCCTTAGTAAGGGAATTACATCGTCGTACTTATTTATTTCAACGAACATAAGTAATTTAAAAGATTTTGGAAATTTTTTTCATGTAAATCATTTAGCCAAACTCCGAAGCTTTCCCACAATTTCAAATAATATTGTTTTATTTTAAAAATTTCTTTTGCGGTCGTAGTCTTCAACTCGGCTTAGGAACTACGAGGGTTTCAATTTTGAAAAATATTCTTTTAGTCTTCATGCCAGTTTAACTCAATAAAATTTCTTTGCTTTGTTTGAACTATTCAAAAAATTTCGCATACAATTAATAAACCTGGCTTAAACTCTCCTGAAGACTGTCATTTCGAAGTTTAAACCTTCAAAAAGCTTAAACTAGGTTCGAATATGTCTATCTCATTTAGAAGAGAAACCCACCCGGGCGTATTTGGAATGTGAAATGCTTTCATTTTTGCACGTTGCTCATACGCACAGTAAAAAATTGTTGCAAAAAAATTCTTCAAAAATGAAGAAAACTATTTGAATTCATAAATATTTCATGTGACTGAAAATGAAAATGCATTTTGCAATGAGTTTTCTTATGACATCTTAAAGCTTCGGTTTTCGTGTACTCCAAAGCAAAGTGTGAAGTGTAGAAAATGAAAGCCATTAATTCCATTGGACATGTGCTGCAACATTATTAAATAAATATTTGGTACACAAGCATAAATCACAGATGTTGTATGAGAGCAATGCGAAAGCAATACCGCATTAAATGAATGCCAGCATTAATTAAGCATGCGCCATTTAGCATTGAATTACATATATTCTATTTAATAATACGAAGCAAATAGAGAGATACGTTTTCGTAGTTCAAATGTACCTCATTTTATCTAGATAAGATGCGATAATTACATCTGTCGAGAAAAATGAAAATGTGAGTGCTAAGTGCTGCTCTAGCTTTCTTATGCAATATTAAATCAATTTAAAGTCATATATATATATATGTATATACAGTCGGTTCTCGTTAATTCGAAACTCGAGGGACTCTTAAAATATAACGAATTATCGAGTTTTTGAATTAATGAGAGTCGAATGTATAAAGAGATTTTGTAGATTTTTGAAAGTGCTCGGTTAGTATAACAACGCCTCATACTCAGTTTTGTCAAGTCACCTCTACATTTTTTTTTTAAATAGACTTCAAAAAGTGAGGCCGAGAATTAAATTACTCACTTACTTATGGCTATATTTCGTAATCCGTTCAATATTTTAAATTTTCCTATCCATCACAGTTTATAGCTCTGAACTCATTTTAAATAGTTTAAGTACAAACCGACCCGAAAAAATTCTATCTAGTAGGGGAAAATTACAAAAATTCCTAAAATTTGACGTGTTTTTTTTATCATATTTTATTTTGTATTGCCTATAGCTCCCAAGGCAATAAAATTTTTTGAAAATTTTTTGATGAAAATATAGAAATGTTATAACTAAACAACTTCTTTATATACAGAACTGCATCCGAGACTACTAGATACCGTTTTCCCTGCAAAGTTGAAAATTTTTACCAAAAATCGGAAGAAAAATCGCAAAATCACCCTTTGGGTATGCACGCAATTTTTCAACCCAACGCAAATGGTTCCGAACCATGAAAATAATATGCAATTGTAGGTTCGTAGTACATTCCTCAAAAGGTTCCTGCACTTCCAATTTGACCCCACAAACCAAATCATGCATTCGTGGAATTTGGCTAGGGTCCGCGGGTTTGCCAGGCCCGTAAATCATAAATGATTCCCCTTGCGGAATAATATGACGACATTCGGAAATATATATTTCAAAATTTTTATTTCAACTGCAAAACTATTTATTTTAATAACAATCCTGTTGCCCTGAGAGTACAATCGAAAACCGACCTAAATCCACAATCATCATAACTGAGTGCGTGTAAAGGGTTGCAAAGTTCTTTGATTTTATTGTGAAAATCAAAAAAAAAATGTGTCAAAAACTTCTTAAAAACTTTGCAACATCACAACCAACAAAATTTATTTACTTTCCCCTCAATTCAAATGTCAAATCAGTTTCAATATCTGCTCTTGAACTGTAACCTGTTGAACTTTTAACAGCTTGAACCACGGATCACTCTTTGTGTTCCGTTACACTCATTGCTGTATCTGATACAGCAATTCAAAACATGAATAAACTAGACAAATAACGGTAAAACAGCGATGCAAGAAAACATTAATATGAAAATTTAAGCAAACAATATAAAGCACAATGCTTGGGGCCCTCGTCATCTCAGCAGAAAATTATGCTTACTATATGAAAGTAAATACGAAGCAACCATAATTACATACATACATAGATTCATGCGTGAACAAGTCGCAATCACTCAGTAGTAAGCAGTTGGGCAATCATCTCAACAGAACTAGTACTTTCACCAGAACTACAAGAACTAATGATAATAGGAAAAATCGTATGCGTTCATTAAATGCGGGAAGCAGGGCTACGCTGGTATGGTCATGTCCTGAGGGGACTGGAAATTCAAGGTTGCATTAAACGAGGGCGTCCGAAACAGCGTTGGTTGCAGCAACCGACAGAACAATATGGAGCAACTGGTCGTGTTTTGCGGACTCCGGGATAGACCGGGAAATTTAAACACGCAAGAAGAAGAAGTTCATTAAAAGTTGAACTGCAAATCCATCGATAGTGACTGAAAAGCAAAATTACACTAGTATATAAATAATTAAAAAATCATTTTTCTTATGAACTTTGGCTTTCTAAAAAGGAAAAAAAAAAATTTTTAATTTCCATAAAAGCATTTTTTTATATTGATTATTTTGCACGTGATCGATTTTTAGACGCCAATGAATGAAAAAAGTCATGAATTTTTGTCTAAAAATACGTGTTTTTCAGGTTTTTAAGAGTCCAATGAATCTTATTTTCTTAACCGATTTTAAAACTATGTGAAATAAAAATGTTTAAGAAGGGTTAATTAACTTTATTTTAAGGAAAAATTTATTGAAATCGGATGATGCATTGTCGAGTTCTGCTCGAAAAACTGCAATATAGTAAAAAAAAAACATATTTTCTATTTTTATTATAACATACATATTTTTTCCCATTACATACTTAAAGAAAAAGGGGGAAAAAACAATGATTCTGATAACTTTCTTCCGTAAACACCCTAGTATTTAACTGGTTCAAAATTACCCAAAAGTACTAGACCAATTTTGGTGCATACTGCACTATTGCCTTCCGGTACAGATGCTATACTGATTTTCTACAGAATTTTATATGGTCTAGAGTAAAGAAAAGAACTAGTACTGGTAAAGTACTCGTACCTAAAGCACTAGTTGAAAATTCTGCAGGGCAGAAATGAATATGAGCATTTTTGTGTGTATGTGTTTAAATGTTTGTGTATGCATCCCTGTAGTAAACCGTTGGTCAATTCTCTGAAAATAACTAGTACTCTTACCACTACTAGAAGAACCCGTTCAATTTTTGGATAAGTTTCCACTTAAGTATACTAGGATAATTTGGAATTAATCATATGCGTTCATTTTAAAGTTGAACTACAATCAATCGATAGTGATTGAACATAAATGCTTCTTCCCATTATTTACTTAGGAACAATGGGAAAAAAATCTTCCGTAAACAGAACTGGTATTGACTGGTGCAAATTTACCTAATTGCCATAAAAGTACTAGAATGTTCGGATGCATATTGCATAGTGCTGTACAGATGTTTATTGTTTTTCTAAGAATTTTTATGGTCTAGGGTAAAGAAAAAACTAGTACTGGTAAAGTACTGGTACCTAAGGAACTATTTGAAAATGCTGCAGGGCGGAAATGAATATGAGCATTTTTGTGTGTATGTGTTTAAATGTTTGTGTATGCACCCTGCAGGAAGCTGTCTCATATGGCCCATGTCTATATTGACGTCAATATAGATAAGAGAATAGTTACAACGTCAACATATTTATAGGCGGTGTCATTAATAAAATGTACTATCAAGAGGTATAGGTTCATCTTTATTGACAATGTCAACAAATGTCTCCTTATAAAGCGAAAGAGTACTCCTCTTGTCTATATAGAATATACCGACGTCAATATTCGTCAATAGTTTTTTCGGTCTTTACTGTTGACATTCAATACAACTCAATGTTATAATGTCAATAACGCAAAGCATTGACGGGTATAACTGGTCAGTGTACTTACTGTTGACGCAGTCCGAAGGAAAGAGATAGATTCACTATTGACATTTCCTGCAGGGCATGTTTTGTTTTTTTTTTTTGTAGTTGTGTGTTTCGTGTATTCTCAGCGGAGTCACTCGAAAGCATGGAGCAATAGGGAATAAAGCCTTTGAGTGATGCGCGCCAAATTTCTCTCAAAATGTGGATTTAAAGAAATAACAACGGCTGAAAATTATCATTCTTCTTTTCTCCTTTGTCTTTGTCGAAAATTTCAATTACTTATTGGAAATATATTTTTTTCAATAATGGTTTGTCTGAGCGCACAATCGAATTCGAGTACTTCGAACTGTTGGAGGCTTGTGCTATTCACTACATTACGACTGGCTGTAACGAACCCCGGATTTAGGGGATAGCAAGCGGGGCATAGGGGCGACATCGGCAGGGGCATCGTAGGGGCGACAAATATTGCTTCGCTGAGAATGAGAAAAATGAATCGGAACCCTGGCTTCGTCTGGACTTATGCTCTTCAATTTCAAATAGTCAATGAACATCGAGCGGTAATGAAATTGTCCCCTAAGGATATATGCGTGACCATCTCACCTACATATATGTCCTGGTGAATCACTGAAGACTTTGTCCTGATAGGAGATATTTTCCTGTTGGGTATTTTGCTATTTTGTGTTGTGTGTAAGAGTGTGGTGTCCGTGTGTGTGTGTACATAAGTCACCGATGTCACCTAGCTTTCAAACTCTTAAACACACCCGCCTCCCCTGAGCTTCAGCAAACCTTAGCTGAATGTCGAAAAAATATTCCAATCAATTAGAGTGAATTATCAGTGTTCTTATACGATCGCATGCCATCCGAATGTTCACCGACACTGTCATCCGTATGTCATCGGTAGCAAATGGGATGACCTCCCCATGCAGGAGAAATGATATTTTTTCTAATGGGACCCCAAGACAAAAAGGCGTCATTTAAGTACTTAGAGCCAAATATAGAGTTAACGAGATCTCTTTTTTTTTTTTTTTTTGTCCTACTTGTTGGTTGTTGCCACACTTTGACATTTGACTCTTTCAAATAATTCTATCATTACTCGTTGAAACTTTCTTCGGAAAGCGATTTTCGTATCTGTGATTATATGTACAAGCGCCGCGCCGCACAGTGCTTCGATCCCATACATTCGATGGACAAAAATAGAAAGAAGTGTCGTAGGGCAATGAAATTTGGCACAAGTCCCTAATATGGCTTAATTAAGAAAATTTCTAAGCTTCATCAAAATTGACCCCACCCACCACCCACCGCCCATACCACCTAAAGTTACTTTTGGCTATAAAAATGGATATTTTGCCAAAAATTTCTTAAAATTGGGAAAGAGTATATACATATGCGATCTTATCAAAAAATAATATTTCCTCCATTAATTTCGTAAGATTTTTGTTACTGTTTTCACGTTCGCGTCTTAAGTCTTTTCGCAGACAGTTCTGTTAAAAAAACGAGAGAGATAAAGCAAGGACTTAAGACTCAATGATCAGCCACATTTTTCTAAAATTGCAACGAAAAACAACGAAGGTAAAGACTTATAAATGCATGCACATTTCATAAATATTGAAAAGCATACTTTTTGGCTGCATTTAATAATGTTTATTTAAGAAGAAAACTTTAGTATAAATCATGAAAATATACATTTTTAAAATCTAGCGTTTTCTTTTTGTTGGTTCGATAAAAGTCTGATTTTTTCAAACTAAAGGAATAAAAGTTAAAGAGTTTTGA
>CM035807.1:78556-91853 GCA_020466095.1 Chlorops oryzae | reverse complement strand
TTTTTCCTCAAAAATTGAAGAGCAAAAAAAAAGGTCCTCAATTTCGGATCTCAAAAACCTTAGCAACTTCGAATAATCTTCTCTTAAAAAACTAAAATTATTTTCATTAAATTAAAATCATTATTTCCTATTTTGATTTGACAAGACGACAGTTTACATTGAACAACAAATGTTTAAGCAACGTCATATACCGCCAAAAACTAAATTATAAAATATTTGATTATCTGACCACTATCACAACCGAACGAAATTTCCGTTTCATTTTATTTTATTTTGCCAGTAGTAAAATTCGGTACAAAATCCGGTACAAATTGGCAAAATCGTTAAATTTCGGTGTACCGCTTAAAAGCTTAAACATTAAACCAGCCATACCTTGTCAAAGGCTTGCGAAATATCCAGAGATATGGCAGAGCAATATTTCTTTTTTTAGATTTAGTCCGCAGACCTTGTTACTGCAGATCCAAGGTTCTTGGACGAGAATGAGCTCCTCCCCTCCTTCATTTAGATGGATCAGGAGCCCCGCAGACGCAGCTTTAGAGTGGCGAAGGTTTATCTGCAGTACCTTCATCCTCATCGTCATCAGCTGCTACCATGGTGGAGTCGGCAAAGTCGGTATCATCCTTCGTTGCCTCCTCCAGCAATTGAGCCTCAGTCAGGCCAAGCAAGGAGAAGTCTCCAACGCACTCTGACACCGAGACTGAGCTCCTGGCGTCTTCAAAAGTCCCATCGTCACCAGACAATTGAGCTGCGTCAAGGACCAATGATGATCCAGTGATTGTCTCCGATGAAGCACCTGGAGCAATCAGGCTTGGTGGCTGGGCCTTGTCGCCTTTGTACACGCGCAGCCGTACCTCCTCGAAACCGTTGGATGTCGTATGACAGGAGCAAATGTTTCCGAGTAATCTAAGTTGAATCTCCGGCTACATCTTTGTGCTACTAGCCTAGCTCAAAATTTTTCAATTTTTCCTTCGGTGTCACGTTTTATAGAGAATATCCATTTACATCCGATGATGTTTTTGTTTTTCAGTTTTTCCACTACGATCCATGTGCCGTTTCTCCTCAGGTTGTTACATTCATGTTCCATTGCCCTGCGCCAATTTTCGGAGTTTGTTGATTTTAATGCTTCATCGACTGATTTTGGATTCTTTATGATTGCATTCAACATCTCAGTGCATGATACATTATTATTTGCCACCATAATTTTTCAGTTTCGTAGTTCCCGTACCAGGTCAGAATCTGCAACAGTAGGAAATTCTGTGTTCATTTGTTCTGAAAAATAATCCAGTTCATCGTCTTCCAGAATTGATTTATCTTCGTCTTTATCATCCTCAGCTTTATTGCTTTCAAACGTATTTTTTCGAATACCTACTTCAAGTGTAAGATGACTTCCATCATTTGGTGTATTTTCGTCAACATCTGTGCTTGCGTAATCTTCTTTGTCTTCGACTTCAAAGAATATGACATCTCTTGCGATCGTTATCTGCCTTGTCTGATGATTATAAAGTCGATATGCTTTTTGGAAGCTTGCATAGCCTACCAAAAAGTGTTTGACTCCGTTTGGAATTAATTTGCCACGATTTACTCCATTTTGAAGTACTATCGCTTCGCACCCAAATGTACGAAAATGCAAAACGCATGGTTTCTTCTCTGTCCACTTTTCAAAATGTGTGATTCCATCCAGTGCTTTTGTTGGTGATCGGTTCCTGATGTAGACTGCTGTGTTGACAGCCTCAGACCACACACTCTGAGGAAGATTCGAATTCTTTAAAAGCCAACGTGCCATCTCGACTTCTGTTCTGTTTGCACGCTCCGCAACGCCATTTTGTTGCGGGGAATAGCTTACGGTTATTTGGTGTAATATGGCATTTTAACTGAAAAATTCGTTAAATTTTGAGTTAATATACTCACGACCATTGTCACTTCTGACGGTTTTTTTTTCTGGCCAGTCTGATTTTCTACTAGAGTTTTGTGTTCCTTAAAAGCTGCAAATGCATCTGATTTGTTCCGTAAAAATTTTATGTAGATGTAACGTGAGAAGTCCTCAATGAATGTGATGAAATAGACGTTGCCACTTTGCGACGTTGTTCTCATCGGGCTGCAAATGTCGGTATGGATTAATTCCAACAACTCTTTGGATGCTATTGTATTTGTTGCGTGATATGGTTTGCTACTTATTTGCAAAGTGCACAAATTTCACATTTATAGTTTTTACTCGATTTTATGTTTAAACCATGTACACTGTTATTGTTCGATAAATTATATAAGTCTTTAATGTTCAAATGTCCGAACGCTTGTGCCAGAGATTAACATTTTTGTCACTCGAAATTGTGGGTAGACTTTTTCTTTTGAAGCTAAAACAATTCTTTCTGAGCATTCTTTTAAAGAAATAAAATATTTTTTGTCTTTCAGCATATGTGAGCTTGCCCCACTGCCCAGAAGAAAGTTTTTCGCGTTAATTTTAGTTTTTGTTTCACTAATATTTATTACAACTTTATTTGATTTATTTTCGTCCTATGACCGCGCTTACCGCAAGCATGACAAGTAACATTTTTCTTATTATTTCCATTATTCTTATTATCGTTATTCTTTTTTCCATTGCTATTTGCTATTGCAAGAACAGTTTCTTTTTCTTTAGTTTATCTAAAAAAAAAAATAAAAGAACTCTCTATCGGTATAAATGAAATCGAAAAATTAAATAGTGAAAACTACGCGACGTGGTCTGTGCAAATTAAAAGTTTGCTTATTACATTGGACTATTGGAGCACGATCGAGGAAGCATGCCCATGTGAAACAGAAAAAAAAAAGAGTAAAATGGCAAAATGCCGATCAAAAAGCAATTGCCACAATTTTATTAAGTGTTAAAGCGTCAGAGATTGTGCATATAAAAAATTGTAAAATGGCACAAGATGCTTGGAACAATTTAAGTGCGTTGTATAAAACAAAAGGTCCGGCGCGTAAAGTAATGTTATTTAAAAGCCTTGTGCGATTTAAATTTGAAATAAATGAAAAATATTCTGAACAGTTAAATAACTTTTGTTCCATTATTGAGGAACTTACGGAAATAGACGTGACCTTGTCAGAGGACTTGCTTTCGATCTTGTTGTTGTGCAGCTTTCCGGATGATATGGAAAATTTTGTTGTTGCGGTAGAAACACGCGATTCCCTAACTACTGGAAACATACAAATGATTTATGTTTGAAAAACGATATTATTTACTTTAACAACAGAATTGTAGTTCCACGTTCGGCTTGTCCTGAAATTCTTTCGGAGCTGCATGCGTCTCACCTTGGCAACGAAAAAACAAAGAAAAGGGCTCGATGTTTAGTATATTGTCCAAGAATCGATGATGAAGTTGAAAACATGATTGTCAAGTGTGCAGTGTGCCAAAGTAATCGTTCTTCAAATATTAAGGAACCACTACTCTCACATGAACTGCCACAATTGCCATTCAGCAAGTTAGGGGTCAATATCTGCGAATATGCAGGAAAGACTTACCTTATAATTGGCGATTTTTACTCCCGTTTTTCTGATACCATTCCAGTAAAATCTAAAACAGCAAGTGAATGCACCGATAAATTAAAAACGTGCTTTGATACGTACCGAATTTTGATTGAGATAATTTCAGACAATATGCCATTCAAATCATACCATTTCAAAAGCTTCTGTACAAAACTTGGCACAAAATTAACCACAATAATTCCAGACCATTCCCAGTCAAACGGTTTCGCGGACAAATGTGTCGGAATAGCAAAAAACCTTATTAAAAAAACACTTCAAACATGGACGATCTATGGCTAGCATTGTTGGAATACCGAAACACTCCCTTGAAAGAAACTAAAGGATCACCGTTCGAACTGCTGATGAACAGAAAAACTTGTACACTTATCCCAGCCAGCACTGAGTTATTTCAACCACGAGTAGTGCCAAACATTAAAGCGAACATGGCAAATAAAAACGCACGGACGAAGCATTACTACGATAGAAATGCCAAAGACAGAAATTCTTTCACAGAGGGGTAGAAAATTTGGTATCATCACAACAGGCAAGGCTGGATCAGGGCTGAAGTTCGCAGTGTTGACGTTGCACCACGTTTATATTGGATCGGGTTAGAAGATGGTGCAATATGCCACCGAAAGTCAAGATGGCTTCGAAAACGCAGCGGTTTATTAAGTTATTCTTTGATTGTATATATGTATATTACCACTGTAAATATTTCTTTGAAAAAAAAAAAAAAAAAAAAAACAAAGACCCCTAACACTAAGTTCGCGTTCACCGATCCTTTATTGCGTTGTCAAGCCATATCTTCTTCAAAAAGATAAGATGTATACTTAGTTAAGCACTGAATGTACGCTCTAGCAAGTACTCGTGTATACTATACACATGATACAGTGACAATCCTAGTATTTTATTACTCAGGCTAGTCCAAGGTTCCTGCACGAGGGAGATTTTTTGGAAAACATTTTCTGGTCCTAGTAATGCAGCGGAGGCTGCTTTTGCCGAGGAGGTTTTTCGCCTATTTAGTTGTACAAATTATTCCCTGTTTTTTCGTCCTTCCCGTTCCAGTTTCCTTTGAGAAACCATGTCGCCTCTCGAAACAGGCTTATTGGGCTGGTTAGCGTTCGCCCGTTGTCTTCCCCCAAGGATCTGCAAATTTACATTTAAGTTTTTTATGATTTTAGTTTAAACCATGTAACGTTATTTTCGTAAATTTAAAGTCAAGTTAAAGGAAACGCGTAAAGGAATTCTTTTTGTCCTCGAAAGGGGTAGACTTTTTTTTTAAAAAACAATTTTTCGAGCATTCTTTTAAAAAATTAAAAATTTTTGCTTTAAAGCAAGGAGTTATCCCAAAAAACCAATTTTGTTTTTGTTTCCAATATTTATTAAAAATTTATTTTTAAAAAAATTCCCAAATTTTTAAAAAAAAAAAAAAATTAATTCGAAAAAAAGGTTAGGGTAAAAAATAAAAAAAATAAAAAAAAAAAATTGCGAAAAAAAACGTCATAGATCAAAAAATTTCTGCAATACACTAGAAAAGGTTTTGGTGTGAATGTATTTAAAAACGGTTGAGATTATGCTCTTCCGCTAAAAGTTCGTAAAAAAAGGGGTTAAAAGAGAGAAGCTCGCTCATAAGGACATTCTCTATTTCGTCGGAACGAAAAAAAAAGGGTTTTTTTAAAAAAAAAAAAACCGGCCTATAAAAAAAAAAAGTCTAAAAAATTCTCCCAACTTAATCCTCCAAATCCACGTATTTGGATAACGCGGATTAGAAGAACACTCGGGATTCTGAGAGACTAGAAGCAGCAGCGTGCACCCAGACCGAAATTTCGGAGAAAAACCGGCGTTTTCTTCATATCTGCATTTCATATGGAAAATGAATGGGAACTTCGGAACGATGAGGCTTTCCGCGTGGTAAATGGTCTGTTGCATCCGATATTGCGAAAAACCAACGCAGAACCTATTGCCGAAATACTCGCCCCCCGTTGTCCACATTTTTAATGGAATCGCCGCATGTCCAATACCGTTACTGAAGAAGGAAAAGACGACTCTCGAACACGACATATAGACTAGGATGAATAACATTCGAAATTTATTTATTTGTCTTAAATACTAAAACCATTTATTCCATTTGTAAGAATGGTCTCCTCTGCTCGGTAATGTTTCAAAAAAAAAAATTTAGTCATATAGTGTTCAATATATTTAAAAGGAATTCTTCCACATCTAGAGTCATCAGTTGCTCAGCTTTCCACATGCACACAATTTGTGCATATTCCAAACTGAATTTACCGCTGTGATCGCCGCTATCATCCAATTCCTCGAAGGCCTTCAACGATTGGGAGTAGCAGCAATCAACGAAGTACAAAAACAACAAGTAAGCGATATGACAAAGTAAGTCGTTTCCTTTTTTTTCGTTTTTTTATGTTGAACACTATTGTGTAAATTTGGAAATTTAAAAATTGGGAAGGAAAGAAAAAAAAAAAAGAAGAAGGAAAATTGAAAAAGAAGGAGAAATAGCAGAGTGAGAATCCGAAAGGGAAAATTTTTTTTCCTTTGTTCTTCCTCTTCCTTTTCGTTTAAAGCAAACGCGCTTTTGACTCAAAATACGGATGCGCGAAAGAGTAATAATTTTCATAATTTTGTTTTGACCACTATATCCGCCTAATCGAGTTGCTAGAGTTGTCGGTCGTTTTGAGTTGGCTTGATTTTTGTCAAAACAAAAGCAAAACAAATTGAATAGTGTCGTACGTGATTCCAGCTGTTTGTAGTTGCTTATTGCAATTGGTACTCACGGCGAAGAGCAGACCATTCGTAGTGATTGAGTAGATCTTGTAAATTTTTTTTTGCGCCAAAGACAAAAACAAAAACAAACCAAAAAGAATAAAAAGAAAAAGCGCTATTCTTTATTATATTTATGATCGTTTCGAACTCCGTCTATGGACGCACCGGCGCGTATAATTGTTTCAAATTTGTGTGTGAAAAGAATCTTCACTATTTTCATTAATAGCGTAATGAATTCAAATTTAGCTTAAGTGTTTCAAGCTGTAAAAATGAATAGGAATTAAAAATAGTATATTGGTCCGAAATATGAAATAATTTGTGTTATCTCTTGGGACTCAGAATTCCACCTCTTGGGTCAAATGGAAGGGAGGGCAAGGAGTAGCTCATCGAATCAGATGCTACTTATGTATATTGCAGTTAACTGCTCTTCAGTAGAAGCGTGCGTGAAGCTATAACCAACCAGTAGTTAATCCGTTCTGATGTAGTTTTGGTCATTGACGATATTATAATCCGTGTGCAGATTTTTTTTGCTTATGAATGGTCACGGTCAAAAGAAAAGACACCAGATCTTCAATTACCTAAATACGAGCCCACACGACTGAAGCAGCCGGATCCTGCCAGTGCACACGGGGTAATAAGAAGGTCAATCAACTTCTCCAAATTCCACCTTATTGAAGACTGAGACGCTCATAACAGAAATGGCGCCCAAACGTTGGGGCCCGAAGGAAGTTGCACATCAGAATGTTCTTAAACATATGATTAGATTTCTGGGATCTCCTAAAACTACTCGTAACACCAAGAGGCTTACGACAACGTCCAAGACTTTCAATCAAAATAAATATTCCCGTCATTCTAAAATAATCGTTTAATTCAAGTTTGTTTTTGCGTCGGATTTTCTGGAAATGCAGATTATGTCGGCTATACGCCTTATGAACTGACCGTTTATCACGATGCCCTAACAGATCCTTTCCTTTCAGTAACGAATCAGTTTAAATGAAACAAAGTGGTTTTTGGAAATTCTAATGAAACGGCTTCATGCTGAGTTATTAGTACCGACCACAAAGAAGTTCAAGTCACATCACTTAAAGAAATCTTTCAAGGAGTTGACAAGTGTAGATGGAATGTTGTACTAAAGGCTTATATGCCGAGGTATAAACCATACACGTGGCCAACGTAGAGAAAATTTTCTGAATTTTTTTGTAGTATTTTCGCACGCACTACTTGAGGAATAAGCAGAACATGCAAAGAGAAACACGAATTTTTCAAAGAGTAGGACCAAAAAAAAAAAAAAAAAAAAAACACAAAACAAAAATATATCGTCTTTTCGTTATCGTTCAAGAAAATTAATGTCGTAAAAACCAGTCATATTTTCAAGTATTTCGTAAAGAGAAGTTTACTATATATAATCTAGCCAAATATATGTAACACTTAGTAGATCATTAAAAGAAATAATCATGTCCGTCCACCACAGTGGAGATAACATACCTACACAACAGCACGTTGCGTGTAAATTATGCGAACAAATAATAGTAGAAAATCAGGAGTATTTAGTTACCGCATGTCGTCACACCTTTCATAAAAATTGTCTTTTAAATTGGCTTAAATCTAATCGAGCTTGCCCACAGTGCCATTCGGGATGCGATGCTAAAGACTTTATAAAAGGAAACCAAAATTTTAACAAACCACAAAGTAGATCCAAAACCAACCAAAGTGTACCCAATAGACCACCTTCTTCACAATCCGCCCCTAAGGCGACAACACCAATTATGCAGGGAAACCAGAACGAAAATCCTTCGTCGTCAATGGCGATGACTTCACAGGAAGCTAGTGCCCAAATTTCAAATTTGGAAATCCAAAATCCAATGCCGCAAAACCACTCAACTGAGGATCTTCGAATTAGAAATCTCGTCAGCGCGATAGTAGCAGCTAGACAAGCACCGATGATGCAAGAACTCGAATTGAGAGTTGAGCAATTAGTAACTTCTGCCTTAGAAAGGTCACTTCAACCTTTTATCAACCGTATAAATCCAATTATCGACCACGAACACAATCTTTCGCAAAACGTTAATGCATCTGACATTAATTGGCCCCAAGAACCACCACGGTTTCAAACCGGTTTCAACAATCCTCAAGATATGTATCACGACCCCATCATACGTATGAGTAACATGACAGCAGTCACCCACTCAAGTAAAATAGCCCAAATGATCAGTCACTGGGATATTAAGTTTGACGGTTCACCTAAGTTGTCAGTAGAAAACTTTCTATACCGGATAGAATGCCAAGTAACAGATACGTTAGCGGGGAATTTTAATCTTTTATGCGAGAATCTGCAAAGTTTGTTTGTAGGAGATGCCCGTGACTGGTACTGGCGTTTCAGACGTTCCGTAGATCGTATCACATGGCCCACTTTATGCGAAGCCCTTCGAAAAAGTTTCGGTGAGCACCGAACGGACACCGACATAAAAGAAAGTATGCGCGCTAGGAAACAAGGACAGGTCGAATCATTCGATGAGTACAAAAACTCTATTTTTAAAATCGCTGAAAACCTAAAAATACCGTTGGCAGAAGCAGAGCTAGTCGAAATATTACAGAGAGGATTAAGACCGAAGATTCGTCAACAAATATTATACTTTCCTATTAGATCAGTAGCTGAGTTGCGTCGGTTTTGCCTCAAAAGTGAATGTCTATTGCAGGAAATTAATAAAAGCCCAAATATCACAAATTCCAATATCCCTTCTCGAATGCCAATTCCTCGCAAGCAAATTAGCGAAATCCAGATAGATGAAGATAGTAGCGAAACAGAATCAGTCACTCCCGAAATAGCTGTAGTCCAAATGAGATTATCTAATACACCGTTTACATGTTGGAACTGCCGACAAGAAGGGCATAAATACCATGACTGTTTACAAGCACGAGCTGTTTTCTGCTATGGCTGCGGAGCCATAGGCGTTTATAAACCACAATGTAAGACGTGTGCGAAAAACTCGAGAGCGAGCGAAGGCCCAAGCACGAACCTTCGCCACGATTAACTTCATCTAATCCATCGTGCGATCACCTTAAAACCATCCCAAAATTTCATGAAATCATCCCGTATAGCCAACGCTTGCAAAAATATTTAGAAATTAGACAGAGAATTTTCCAAACTGATAAAAACATCAGATCACGCAGAGTTAAGCGAAATAGTTCACGTATTAAAAGTTTTTGGAATCACATCGCGGTCAATCGAAATCAACTTAAAAATGTTATATCGACAATTCAGTGCAAGGCTAACGATGTGCGTCCGTATGCAGAAATTTGTATAGAAAATAAGAAATGTTTAGGTCTTTTAGATAGCGGTGCCGCAGTGTCTTGCATAGGCGGAAGTTTAGCTTTGGAAATTAGTGAAAATCCGAAATTTCTTAAACGAAACGCAACGGTGTATACAGCCGATGGCAGTCGTCAAGTTGTTTTCGGAAAAATTTCTCTTCCTGTTGAATTCCAAAATAAAACCCATACTATCAACTTTCTTGTTGTGCCGAGCATTTGTCATAATATTGTCTTAGGTGTTGATTTTTGGCAGTTATTTAAAATCGCCCCAAACATAATAGCTTCGATTCAGACTGATTTACCTACTGACGACAACATGATTCCATTAACAAGTGAAGAACGAAATCGTCTAAATATTACTAAAAATCTATTTCCATCAAGTGAAAAAGAAGGCCTAGGGCGAACACAATTAATTGAATATAAAATAGAGCTTGAACCAAACGCAAGGCCAGTTAAACAGCGTTATTTCCCGATATCGCCGGCAATAGAAAAATTAGTGCATGGTGAAATAGATGAAATGATTAAACTAGGAGTAATTGAAGAAGCCCCTAACAGCCCGTGGGCAAGTCCAGTCGTCCTGGTGAAAAAGCCTGGAAAGGTGCGATTGTGTTTAGACTCCCGAATCGTCAATAGCCTAAGCGTAAAAGATGCATACCCACTCCCGCATATAGAAGGTATTCTTAGCAGATTACCTAAAGCTAGTTTCATCACTTCACTCGACCTCCGGAAAGCATTTTGGCAAATTCCTTTAGAGCAGAACTCGCGAGATTTAACTTGTTTTACCGTCCCCAACAGACCACTGTATAGATATTGCGTGATGCCATTCGGGTTGTGCAATGCAGCTCAAGCATTGTGCCGACTAATGGATAAAGTTATTCCCGCGCAACTAAAAAATGAAGTTTTTGTATATCTAGACGACCTCCTTATCGTCTCAGAAAATTTTGAGAAACACTTGGAAGTCTTAGCTGAAGTGGCATTTCGTCTGAGAAAAGCTGGTCTCACGATCAACGTTGAGAAAAGTAAATTTTGCATTAAGGAAGTACGCTATTTAGGGTACGTGGTAGGAAATGGTACACTCCGCACTGACCCTGATAAAATTTCAGCTGTTACAGCATATCCCATCCCAAAGACCGTAAAACAGCTGAGACGATTTCTAGGCATGGCGGGGTGGTATCGTAGATTTGTCGAGAATTTTGCTTCGGTGACTGCACCACTGACAGACTTATTGAAAAAAAGCAAGTCTCTACAGTGGAACGAAACCGCCCAAATTGCTTTTGAAAAACTGAAAAATATTTTATCCTCAGCACCAGTTCTTGCTAGCCCCGATTATAATAAACAATTCATCATACAATGTGATGCTAGCAAGCAGGGGGTTGGAGCAGTGCTAGCTCAATTGAATGAAGAAGGCATAGAAGTCCCAGTAGCATACTTCTCCCATAAGCTAAATAAGGCTCAATGTAATTACAGCGTTACGGAGCAAGAATGTCTCGCGGCTGTACTTGCGCTAAAAAAGTTCCGAGCTTATGTCGAAGGGCAAAATTTCAAAATCATTACTGACCACGCAAGTCTTCAATGGCTAATGCGACAACCAGACTTGTCAGGTAAATTAGCTAGATGGGCTCTGAAATTGCAAGGCTTCAGATTCAAGATTGAGCATCGAAAAGGTTCTTTAAACATTGTACCCGACGCTCTGTCAAGACTTAATTTTGATGAAATCGCTGAAATAGCATTTATTCCTTTAATTGATCTAGATTCAGTCCATTTCCACTCACCTGAATATTTAAAGCTTAAAGAATATATAAGTGAAAATGCACATAGGTTACCCGACTTAAAAATTAAAGACGAACACGTATATAAACGCACAGAATTTGCAAACGGAGATAAAATTCAGGAAGAATCTATATGGAAATTATGGGTACCGAAACCTATGGTGGAAGAAGTCATTGAAAACGCACATAATCCCCCTAACAAATGCCACGGCGGCATTGCTAAAACATTAGAACGATTGCGCCGTAACTTATTTTGGCCTAATATGACAGTTGACACAAAAAACTACATTAGTAAATGCGACACATGCCACGAAAACAAAGCACCAAATTTCATATTGCGTCCATCTATGAAAAATCTTGTTCCCACTCAGCGTCCCTTTCAAAGGCTTTATATTGATTTCCTAGGACCTTACCCCCGCTCGAAAACAGGCAATATAGGAATTTTTATAGTGCTCGATCACCTAACAAAATTTCCGTTTTTGAAACCCATAAAAAAATTTACTTCCGCAGTCGTAGTAGATTTTCTCTCAAATTTCGTGTTCAGTGTATTTGGTACACCTGAAAGTATCGTAAGCGATAATGGAAAACAATTCAAGTCCTCTCAATTTGAAAACTTTTTAGAAGAACGCGGAGTAAAACATATATACACAGCTCTGTACAGTCCGCAAGCTAACGCAAGCGAACGCGTTAATCGCTCAATTCTGACAGGCATCCGGTCTTACCTTAGTTCTGATCAAACCCAATGGGATAAAAATATCGCTAACATAGCGGAAAGTTTAAGAAGTTCATACCACCAAACTTTAGGTTGCACCCCTTACTTTGCACTGTTTGGCCAATCCATGACTTCTAATGGGAAAGAATACAAACTATTAAATGCTTTAAATTGGTTCGAGCCAGAAACAATCAACAAAGCTGATCACTTGAGTTTGATTCGAGCTAAAATACGCGAAAACATAGCGAACGCATTTGAAAATTCCGCTAAACGCTACAATCTCCGAAGTGCAGACCAGACATTCAAAATTGGCGACTTAGTATACCGGCGAAATTTTATTTTAAGCGACAAATCGAAGAAAATAAGCGCAAAGCTAGCACCTAAATTCGTTAAAGGTAAAATTGTAGGGCACAAAGGAAATTGCATATTTGAGGTGGTCGATGAGGAGACAAATAGGAGAGAATTTTATCATCAAAAAGATCTTCAAGCGCGAAAAACGCAACAGCTCTTTTAACCCTTTTTCAAGTTTCTAGCCGCTAGCATAAAACTTGCTTTGTGCTGGGTTAAAAAGAAGAAAAATACCAAGTTCGATACTCGCGTGCGAAAACAAAGGCTTATTGGGTGAAAACAATAGAAGAAAAATAAGAGAAACGAAATTGCGAGAACAAACAACGTCATAGATCATCCCACATAAGATTTCTGCACAGCTACACTAGAAAACGGTTTTGAGTGTGAATGTATTAGTAAAACGCAGTCGGTTGACGATTATGCTCTTACCGCTGAATAAGTTCGTAGGAAAGAATGCGAGGGGTTATAAAGAGAGAAGCTCGCGTCATAAGCGACATTCTCTATTTCGTCGTGAACGAGAAAACAAGTAGAGCGTCTGTTTTTTAAAAAAAACGAAATTTTCGAGAACCACGCTGGTCTCTAGTAAAAATTAAAAGTCTACGAAAAATTCTCGCCGTAACTTAATCCTCCAACATCCACGTATTTGGATAACGCGGATTAGAAGAACACTCGGGATTCTGAGAGACTAGAAGCAGCAGCGTGCACCCAGACCGAAATTTCGGAGAAAAACCGGCGTTTTCTTCATATCTGCATTTCATATGGAAAATGAATGGGAACTTCGGAACGATGAGGCTTTCCGCGTGGTAAATGGTCTGTTGCATCCGATATTGCGAAAAACCAACGCAGAACCTATTGCCGAAATACTCGCCCCCCGTTGTCCACA
>CM035807.1:46006-65864 GCA_020466095.1 Chlorops oryzae | reverse complement strand
TCGCATCCTGTGGAATCTTTTGCACTTAATTCAACTTGCACAAATTAATATGAATATAAAATATATTCGGGATTATTTATCCCCAATGCTCATTCTGCCGCACAAAATTAATGGCAATACAATAAATATCGATAAATGCAATTTGAGAAAAAATCGTTAATGCGCATTTGAGTAATAATTATGATCTGCGACTTTTTACGCTTTTTTTCTCTGATCGTATAAATCATAAAAATCGCTTCTAAATTCATTCGTAGAAATGTTTTTAGCGAAGCCAGACTTCCTTCCCAAAAATGTGAAAAATAAAAAACCAATAAAAGCTAATAGCTCATTGTAGTGTATAGTAGTAATACCTACGTAAAAATTCCATTCGAAATATCAAAAACTCGTTCCGCAAGTCCTACGTTTTCCGCTTAAAAGAACATCATTATCTTTCTATTAAGATTTTGGCAATCTATTCTTTTATTAGCACTTTCAATTTGTATGGATTCAAGTGATGTAAACAACGCGATTCTCTGTCTGACTCATTCTCGATATTCGTGGAAAGAATAGAGATTCCGGCCATCTTTCTTCACAAAAAAAATTCACTTCGCTCTAAATTATCACGTGACAGTTTACCAATGAAAAGCAAAAAAAAATAAAATTTCGAAGCTTCTTTCTTCTTTTTGTTCTTCTTCTCATATCGCTTAAATGTTTACGAACATTCAAACGTGAGACATTTGTTCGTCTATTCAGAGTCCATTTGTAGTTTGTGGGAAAATAAAAACGAAATTAAAATCAACTTTGAAGCCCTTTCAATACAGAATGTTGTCAAACGATATGGTATTATGGGACCAAATAACAATGGCTTTTCTCAAAAATGAAAAACAAAAAAAAAATAAAAATACATAAAATGAAAAAAACGATATAATAAAGCAATTAGTATAACAAAAAATTAAACAAATAAACGACAGAAAAACACGCATTACACATGGCAAATGTCAATTTTCAAAAGGCAAAATAACCAACGGAGTCACGTACATTCTTCAAATCGCAACTTTGTTTCGTAATTCTCGAGATTTTCTCAACCGTCGTCCAATAGAAATCCAACGAAGCAAAGAAAACGAAACAAAGTTATGTATTTAATTAAGAAAATTAATGACAAAATTTGTCGAACACATGAGGAAAAAGTTTCGCTATGAAAACTTGATTGGAGCAGGACTCAGAAAAAGAATCCTTTTCACATGGAAACAAACCACAAAAAAAATTCTTATATTTTTCACGAGGGACTCATTGATGGTAACACTTCCATACATCATTGAAAATTGATTCGCATTTTAAAGAAGCCCTCCTTTCCTGTCGAAAGATGGTCCAAATCATTTTTTGTGAGGATCAAACGATCCAATGATATATAGACGTCGTGTATCTCATGTCGCTTATGCAGCGGCAGAATGTTCATTGTCATGCCGAAGGTAGTGAGTGAATTATCGTCTGGAAAAGCGGACAAAGCGATAGTAAGACGTTGTTTCAACGGAACAATACCAGCACACCAAACTAATATACAATCACTTTTCATCCACGGATTACGAGCTACATAGTCCTTATCGCTGACGATTTCACGGCGATATTCTAGCGGAGCTACAGCGATTCCTGTAGAATCTTTTAATCCTTTTAAAAAATTCTCCATCTCATGGATATTAATACGCGTACATAATAAATAGAATGGCAAGCAATTCTTATGTTTCGATGCACCCAAATCGGTCACAATGCCCGCATACAGTAGACGCATTAAACCTTTTACCTCGTTCTTCCTTGCGCTCGCCATCGGATTGAAGGACGAGAGTTCAGCAGCTTCGAATCGCTGGACCATTTCAATTGGTAAATTATCGTGACATAATAGAATATGATTGGTCGCATCGAAATTACAAATCGGATGTGAACATTGTGTTATGGGGCATCGCATTATCTCGTGTGACATCTCAAGATCTCTATAGGATTTCGGTTGTGAGTCCTGCGATAATGCCGTCGACTTTATCGACGACGAGTCGCCCCCTTCATTTTCGACGAGAAGCGGCAGATTTCGAAGTAATGCTCGTTCGTCTTTCGATAAAATATCATGTTCATGTGGAATTCTATGGAAGAATGTACGCGGCCATTTTCGAAAACCAATCTCCGTTGGCGGCTCACTTGTTTCAGATGTTCCATCGAACTCGAATGGCTGATCAAATTCAAGGGTGCTGCATGAGTTCTCAAGTTTTTTGCTTCCAATCGTTGGGTGTTTGACTTATAAAGCTCTTTTAGTGTCTTCGGTACTTCATCGTCTTGAATGATTTTCGAAAATTTCCCACCACAAAGTGGACAGTTTTTCATTGACAACGCCAGTGCATTTCTCACAGAGAAAATGCCCCAAATCGCAGGTATAACCAGACAACAGTATCCTTTTCCAAGTCAATCGATGCCTTGCATTTGAAACAATTTATCATGCGGCATATTTTGAGATAAATTTTTTTTCCTTATTTTTTCATTTCTTGAATTTCAAAGTGACATTTATTCAAACAAACATTTTCTTCACATACAAATATCTCCACATTTCTTCTGCATTCGACTCTCAATCGAATGTCCTTCTTTGAATTTAATCATAAATATTTTTATATCTTTTTGTATCTCTTAAGTCTATATCTAATAAGTAGACAGGCATTTATGGTTCATTATCTTTATGGCATACACTTTGCCGACACTCAATAAAGTTCGTATGCCATTAAAAAACAAACAAAAAAAAAAAAACATTTGGACCTGCTGAAATATGGCTATTGATGCTGACATTTGTTTGCAATTACAATCTTTAGCACATTGCCAACGGCTTCTACGAGCTGATCATTGTCAAAGTTATAATGCTGTTAATTGATTGCAATTTGTAATCTCTACACATGTACACAACACGCACACAGCACAGACATGTGCATGCAACAATATTATGGCAATTCATTAGAAAAGACAACTGCAAGCTTGTAAATAGAGTGTCCATTTTGATGAAATAATTTCATTAGTTGACCCATAAAAGCGCCACTTGTTGGCATTCAATGCATTCGATTCGTCGCTTGTCTGTCCGATATCCCTGAAATTAATCTCGTCTCAGTTAAAAAAAAAAAGAAATTGCTTTGTATTGATTCAATATATATCAATGTACAATTGAATGATTTATACAAACTTGGAATCGCATGAAAAATCTGAAATAAAATGCCTATAGGTAATTTTAATCCGGTAGCGCCTGAATTAAAAAAAAAAAATTAATATAAAAAATAAAATAAAATATGAACTGGTTCAGGAATGGCGATAACAGAAAACGAATCCTTTCAGTGATGTTTCCTTCTCTTACTTTTTCACATGCGGGCATATTATTGATGCGGCATTGTTGTTATTGCATCTTGTGCGTGTTGCCTGGTCTATCATTGCTTGTCATCATCAGTGGGCAAGTCCAAGCTTCTCCTAACATTTGCATTTAATGCACCCTGCAGTAATTCTTATTACTCTCGAACTACTCCCCGACTAGTCACAAAAATGCCAAGACTCCCTTTTAATATTGACAGTCAATTCCTTGAGCTGTCTTTTTTAACATTGACAAATAACCACTCGCTCATTTAACTGCTCCATGAGTAGACATTCTATGATCAATTAGAGATCAATTGCCCTTTTTGTACCAATTGGTCTAATTTTTTCCTAACTTCACTTCTTTTAGACCACTTGTTGCTACTAAAAGGTGTTCAATTCTTATATATGTATACCTAACACAACTCTACGTTTTGACTAGACATATTCCGAGTAGCCCCAGAGTATACCTTTTTGATGAGTCAACCTCTTCATTACTGGAGGGTAGTTAATGACTTCCATGGAAATATTGAGACCGACTATAAGCAATAACTTTCATGTGAGTGTGTATTAGAAAATTTGGTTTTACAATGAATACGACAGGTCTAGCACGGCCTTATAAGCATTCACTTGCCATAAAGCCGATTGAGATCGATTAGCGTCCGATAGCTCGATCTTTTCCACTTTCTGTTATCGTTGAAATTCATCGCTACAAAATTTTGAATGCTGATCAATCACTCAATTTTTCAAGACCGACTACCTGATAGATTGAAAATCGATTCGATCTATCAGGGAAATTCAAATATTTTGGTTTTACTTCAAGCGTTCAACACAACGTTGTCACTTGATGAGCAAAACAAAAAAACAATAGTTATTGAAATGTCACACTAATGTAATACAACATCGTCAAAGAATGGGAAATACATCGATTTTTATAACGAAAATTAATCGACCCACGATATTTTCAGTCCATAGATACTTTAAAACTCCCAACAGTATCCTTTAAAAGAGAAAAAAAAATTTACGAAAAAAAAAAAAATTAATAAACAGAAAAACGAAGACGAAGAAAATATTTTTATGGTTACGATGCTTTTTATACTGAAGTTTTCCTAAAGCTCTTTATGAAATGATTGATGACGTTTGCTCATACGACCACGAAACCGACTGACGTTTATTTCCACAATAAAGCAAATACGACGGCAGAAACAATAAATGAGAGAGGCACTTCTTGGCACATTCCTGAGTGATTACCCATTCCTTTTTTATTTTTTTTTTTTATTTTCGTGGATTAAGAATAAATCTCTCCTTCAGGACAAATCGAAGTCGAATCATTCAACGGGACCCACGCAATTTTCCTTCAGGAGCCATTTTTTTTGTGCATTTTTTTTGGAACAATAAGACGATGGACTCACAAATTATATGAAATTCCCAACGCGTTCTTTGAAGTCATAAAGATGTGTTGGATGGATTTCGTCTGAATTTTCTCGTTTTATGGTTGGATAAAAATTATGAATTGCTCTCTTGGGATGGGTAAGAAGAGAGAGAGAGAGAGAGAAACACTCTCAAGTCGATGACGCGGTGACGAGAATCATCAAAATTGTTGGATTCATTTTTAAAAAGGATACGACTGCTATTTAACAACGTTCTAAATGGTTCTTCGATTATTTTAAAGACTTAAATTCGCAATGAAAGCTGTGAACCGGAAACGGAAATGGAAACGATGAATGAAAATGGCAATTCGTGTTAAAAAATAAATGTTAACTGCTTGCAAGGAGAAACGATTTGTTACTGACCCAAAGGTAAAACTTTTTTCTTTTTTATTTTTTTTTTTGCTTTTGAACGCACAGTATGGGGCAAAAGAAAATGCCAGAAAAGTGCACTCACACTTCCGCACACAGATTGCAACACGTTCGTTTTGTGGACCGCGTTTGCTCAGACGTAATCGAGAACCAATGCCAGGCATTTTAACAGACAGTCAGCAAAATAGCTAGACAAGCGGAATTTCAAAGGTGCAAAGGCTTTTGCAGCTTAAGATGAGAAAAAGCGAAAGTCAAAAACGTCGAGGCAATCCTTGCAGCAAAGGCGAAGAAGAACAAGAAAAAGAAGAATGGAAGAGAATAAAAGGAAGCCCAAAAAAAAAAAGAGAAAGAGAAATGCCGGGCGGACGAGACAAGCGCTATGGAATTAAGCACAATCAAGTGGAATAAAAAGCGCTGGAATGTGTGGAGAGATGATGAAGACGGTTAGCTTCAACATCCCCGAGCCGTCCAGACAAGGACCAAGCGAAATTCCATGGGACTGAGGCAATATTATCTGCATGGATCTTAAACTATGATCCTTTGAAGCGCTTTGCTAGCTGCAACAAACAATCACGTCAAGCATTCGGTATTTGCGATCTATTGCAAGGACTTATAACAGGCAACCGCAAACAGCAGCTTGGTGCATTTGCCGTCCATGATTGCCGCCAGGCAATAAGGTAGACAAAGTGCATTAGGGCATACGCAATGGGAAACGGAAAATCGAAATTGTGCCGAAACATGTTGATGATCATCCCACAAAGGTTTCGGGCTTCCGTTTTGTTACTTTATCGATGCTAGGGGATAGCAGATGAAGAGCGGAAGACATGATGTGATTGCAAGTTGGATCGGAATGCATTCATTCGGACACGATACACTAGAAAGCAATTTCAACAACAACACGAATCCAATTTGGAATTTGATTTCATTATTGTCGGAATTGTTTCGCTTACATTCGAACGAACGTACCGAAACCCGAAGTCACTCATTGTGAGGACACTTATCTTTTAAGTCCCTAAATAGGCTTGCGATTAAATGAAATTCAAACTGTCATTGTTCCGAGAAAATGGAATTGTTGAATTTGTTTGTACTTTATTGTTGCAAAAGCTTTTTGTAAGGCAAATTTACTTTTAAGCTTAAGCTCGGTGGAATGTTGTTGGAGAAGGGTTCATTTCATTGATTGGTCTGTAAAGTAGGTGTGCTTAGCTTAGATGTTAGAAACATTGAAGGTTTTGAAGAGAGAATTTAGGACTTGAGTAAGGTATGGAATGGAAGTTCTTGAATTATAAGGACATGTTGGACAACAGAAATTAACGTTCAATAAAAATAAAAAAATTTCATAATATGATATTACCTTCATTCATCGTACTCAATCCAGCAATGAAGAGGAACTCGTCCCGAAAAGCTTTTGAAAGTTATATTGTCCTTCGGAGTCAGCTTTAAGGGGTGATTCTGGTGTGAGCACTTTTCTAAAATTGATTTTTATTTTTATATTTTGATAGCAAAGCCTATTGGGAATGTAATGTGAAAAATATCAGACCGAAATTCTAAGTATTAAAAAGAGTTACAGCTCATAATCGCCGAGACGCCCTGAGCGATTTGTTCTGCTTTACTGTAGAAACTATAGCCGCATTTTTCACGTAATATCAATGATTATCATCCTACAAACAATACTATTTATCCAATTGATTTAAAATTGATATGTACATATGTATATAGGACAATACACGTCATGCTTAACCACCTAAAAACTTCATCTCACCGATGTGGATGAAGTTTTGTGGTCTTGTTAAAAATCATGTGCTGCCGAGTTACACGGTGGCAAAGCTAATAATTTAATTCAAAGATAATATTTTTTTTCATTATAACAAGGGTAAAGAGATGTTAATGGAAAAAATTTTTTAAATGTTTCATATGGAAAATTTTCTGTACTTTTCATAAAAAGTAATCAAAATATTTTTTGATAACGGTTAATGAGAAAAATTGCGTATTTTAGTTTTTTATTCTCGATTTCTTCAAGAAAATGAATTTTTCCATTTCTTGTTTTTAATTTTGAAATAATGCCTAGCTTTTTACCTTTTAAATGATGTATATATCTTAAAAGAATCTACAAGATCCATGCTCAAAATAAATCCTTAAACATACGTACCCAGCAATTCTCCCTCAATAGCAACGCAACGAACCTTTATATTCACGGTGCTTGTCTTGGGAGAAAAACTGGAAAAAAAGCAGGCAAAATTAATGAGTTCGCACCAGCATAACAGTACCTATACTTTAGTATTCCTTTATAAATAATATGAATATATGCAGTGGAAATAGAAATAGTTTAGGATTCTCTGCTGTCCGCTGGGACATTTTTGCAACTAATGATGATAACACTGTGGACAGCAATTTTCGGGCCCAAAACCAAACCAATTGCAAATGAAAGTAAACATTGGAATAGTAAAACCTCAACTGGTTTTTGTCTGGCAGGCTACAATTTTTTTTTACAGTGTATTAAAATTTCGCAATATTGGTCATATCCAACTAAAAAATATGGTAAATCTAGTATAAATATTGATTTTTCTTAAAATTCGTCTGAGAAGACTTTTAGTGAAATTCAATGACAAATTTTTTTGTAAACATTTTAACCGTTGAACCCCACCGTTATGTGACTATTTAACCCCATTTTCCAAAAAACTGTTCAAAAGCCTTCTTAAACTGGGATTAAAGGGTTAATATTTCCACAAAAATATTCCTGGAAAATTTCACTGGGGTTGTCAAAGACATTGAGCACCTATGGGTTAAAACCACTTGAGAAAAGTGTAACCAAATGAAACGGGTGCTTTTTTAAGCCCAGCTCTTTTTTCCACCAAAACAACTCCGAGATTTATTTGATATAGAATATTAGGTGTAGTAAAAAGAAATCCATTATTTTTTCCAATAGATGGCGTTATTTTCTGCATCTCGCGTTGATAAGTCCGATCATGTTCCGCTAGGGGGCATTAGAAAGATGGCAGTTCCTACTAAAAAACTTTTTTGACACTTTTTTTGATGATTGATTCAGTTTTGTTGAGAGCTTGTCAAAGATGGACATCAGCAAAGAGAAAATTCGCTACATTTTACAGTTTTCTTCGATAAGGGAGAAAACGCAAGCCAGGCGGCTGAAAATGTGAATGGCGTTTATGGACCTGATACTGTAACAGCCAATCATGCGCAATTTGGGTTTCGGATTCCGTTCCGGTAACTTCGATGTCAAGGATGCACCACGCACTGGAAAGGCCAATTGTCGAAAATTCGATAAATCATGGAAATTATCGAGTCCGACCGTCATGTTAGCATTGTTTCGATTGCAAAAAGCTAAAGATTGCAAAAAAAACCGTTTGGAACCATTTGAATAAGGCTGAATACACAAAAGCTCGATGAATGGGTGCCACACGAGTTAACGCAAAAAAACCTCATAGACCGAATTTCCATCTGCGAATCGCTGCTGAACCGCAACAAAATCGACCCATTTCTGAAGCGGTTTGGTACTGGTGATAAAAGTGGGTCACTTACGACAACGTCAAGCGAAAACGGTCGAGGTCGAAACACGGTGAACCGGCGGAAACGGTGGCCAACCAGGATTGACGGCTAGAAGGTTTTGCTGTGTGTTTTTGGTGGGATTGGCAGGGAATTATCTACTATGAGCTGCTCCCATACGCAAAACTCTTAACTCGGAACTCTACTGTCAACAATTGGACCGTCGAAGGAAGCAATCGCCCTAAGCGGCAGCTTTGGCCAATAGGAGAGGAATTGTGTTCCATCAGGACAACGCCAGGCCACACACATCGATAGTGACTCGCCAGAAGCTCCGGAGTTTGGTTGGGAGGTTCTTCTGCACCACCTTATAGTCCGGACCCTGGCACCAATGATACCATCTGTTCCTATCCATGGCGAACAATTTTGCTGGGAAAACATTCGCTTCAAGAGAGGCTTCTGAAATTCGACTGTCTCAATTTTTTTGCTAATAGGAAGAGGGCTTCTATGAGAGAGGCATAATGAAATTACCTTTAAAATGGCAACAAGTTATCGAACAAAACGGCGCATATTTGACCTAAATCGGGTATTCTAACTATCTTAAATAAAGCCTCAATTTAATGCAAAAATAATGGATTTCTTTTTATACACCTAATACATGAAATACATCAGTTAAATTTGGTTACACTTTTTCCAAGTAGGTTTAACCCATAGGTGCTCAATGTCTTTGACAACCCCCCAGTGAAAATTTTCCAAGGAATATTTTTGTGGAACATTTAACCCTTTAATACCCAGTTTAAGAAGGCTTTTGAACAGTTTTTGGAAAACTGGGTTAAATAGTCACATAACGGTGGGTTTAACGGTTAAAATGTTCTACAAAAAAATTTGTCATTGAATTTTACTAAAAGTCTTCTCAGACGAATTTTAAGAAAAATCAATATTTATATTATACTAGATTTACCAATTTTTTAGTATGATATATGACCAATATTGCGAAATTTTAATACACTGTAAAAAAAAATTGTAGCCTGCCAGACCAAAACCAGTTGAGGTTTTATATTCACATGTGTACTTTCATTTGCAATTGGTTTGTTTGGGCCCGACCGATGACCTGAAAATTGTCGCACTGTGTAATCTCATATAAGTAGTAGGTACAGCTCGAAAGAGAATTCCGACTGAAATCCAAATCGGAGCGCAAATATACCTCAAAGCATGCTGCAAAGTGTGTCCGAATATTAATTAAAAACAGAAATATCGCTAGAAAAAGAAGCGACACAGCAAAATTGAAATTCTTGAAAATAAATTTTTAAAATCGAATTCCACCATCAGTATTTCTGGCGTCGCCATCTAATTCTAAGAACATCCATAATACGAAACGCTTTGGCTTGAGGTAAGAAAAAAAACATCAAGTTGAATAAACGGAAACCTGTTTTATAATCAATTCGGTGGAATTTTTCACATTTCTCAAAGAAACTCATTCGAATCCAATTCAAGACTTCTGGACGTCAATAATTTCCAAGAAGTGAATATAACCGCAACTGCTTCGGGTGGCTCTCTCCTATCGCGAGCTGCCTTAAGAAACAGAACAGAGAAAACATTGCTCTAAGATCCAAGAAGAAGGAGTGCAACGAACGCTTTTTCATTCAAATCGAATCAAATCAAATCAATTCGAATCGAATTTCCAATTCAATTGAATTTTTTCATTTAATCTCAATCCATTCAAACACATTCCCGTCGCTTCGCCCGCGTCTTCCTCCCTTGAAAGCTGCAATTTTTTTCTGTTCTCTCGAAATGTGAAAAAGAGATTTTTTTTCCCTATGTCCAAAGTTTTTTTCTTTCAATTGTTTTAATGATTAATTAATATCATCAGATGAAATCAGATCGATAATTGAAAATTAATTTTCGAAATGTTCACTTTTTAGAGTGGCATCATAAGCCGCTAATTGCATGGTTTTTAATTAATGCAAATCAATTTACAGAAAACACGCCCGACAAAACAATGTTAAATGTAAATTGACAATTTAAATTGCGTAACGTCAAAAATTAAAACAAACGAATCGCAGCGAAAAAGCGGCATAGAAAAAAACAAAACACCAAAGAAAAAAAAAAAAAAACAAAGAAACAAAAATGCTAAAGAGGAGAAGCAAAACAAATATTTGTAGGAAGCTATTCCGCCTACTCCGCCTATTTGTTAACAAGCTTTCAATTAACGCCACAATAAAATGAAAAGCCATCGATTTAAGTTTATAATAAAGACAAGATGGAAAAAATCATCATTATAATTCCAAACAGAATTAAAACAAAAGAATGTCTAAAAAGATTTCCTTAAGAAAACGTAAGGCATTACGACTGACAATGATAGACCCATAGAGCCCTAAGATATCACGACGCGCCTTTATAGATCATATGGTACTCAAAACCAACATAACACAGCCCAAAAAGTGTCAGACCCAGGAGCTTCACTACACTTGCTATATTTTTTCGGGGTCGCTGAAACAAAATTTTAGGTTTATATACATAGCTTCATCGGGTTATGCTGGTATGGACACGTCCATATAGCAAATGAGGACAGCTTGGCAAAAGAGGTCACACGCTAAATAAAAACCAAGGCTGCAGACAACGAGGACATTCAAAACAGCTTTGGGTGGATACAAGAAAATAGGACCTAGAGGATTAGAGCTTACCTTTAATAACGCAACAGACAGAACAAAGTAGAAGAACTGGTCGCGTTTTGCAGACACCCGGATAGGCCGGGATACTTGAATCATGCAAGAAGAAAAAAAAGAATACCTTCATCGGGTCTAGGATGCGTCATAATCTCGAAAAATCTGTTTCGTGTGAAAATTTTGGGCTTCTTGGGTTCTAAGAGACGTCCCTTACCTTAAAAAAAGCCCAAAAATTCGACTGAAGCTCCATTACCTCTAGATTCAGGTATTACCACAAAAGGCACCCTCAAACGGGGGTTATCGGTTTAATATTTTTATTTTTTCATTCAGTATTTTGGAATCCAGCACCCTCGAAGGAATTTTTTTGAATGCATACATTAAATATACAGGCTTTTTATTATACCTTTTCCGAAGGAAAGGGTATATTAAGTTTGGCACCGAGTATGTAACATACCAAAGGAGTCGCGGTAGATATAGACATATATATATATTCTTGATCAGGGTGACAAGAGGAGTCGATCTAGCCATGTCTGTCTGTCTGTCTGTCTGGCTGTCTGTCGGTCACACTTTAGTTTTTCGTAATTAACTCCTAAGCCATGAAAGATATCATATTGAAATTTGGCATGGACTTGAACCAGGTAAATGTTTGAAAAACTGCATAAAATTTTTTTTCGTAGTCCCTTCTTGGGTCGTGGAAAGTGGTTCTGAAGTTTCAAAAATCACGATTTTTAACGTTTTTCGTGGATAACTTTTTTACTATACATCCCAGCTTATTGAAATTTGGTGTGTGTATAGCTACCATGTAGACTTAAGCTTTCGTTGAAAAAAATTGCGACATCGCTATAACTATGGTCATCATCCTACACATTACAAAAAAACACTCTCTCTTATTCTCATATCTGTATACAAAAATGATTTTTTTTTGCTTCTTCTGGTTGTGTATTTTGCCGCCAAATAAAGTCGTCACTTATGGTTAAAATTTGACTATGACCAACATTCGCGAAATTCGCAAAAATTTGATTTTCACTTTTTTGAATTGAGTATTTCGCTGCTAGACAAAATGTCCTCTAACGGTTAAAATTTGACCATGACCACCATCCGCGAAACTCGCGAAAATTTGATTTTGACTATTTTGAAATGAGTATTTCGCTGCTAGACAAAATGTCCTCTAACGGTTAAAATTTGATCAAGACCACCCTTCGCGAAATTCGCAAAAATTTTCATTTTCACTATTTTGAATTGAGTATTTCGCTACTAGACAAAATGTCTTCTAACGGTTAAAATTTGACCATGACCACCATTCGCGAAATTCGCAAAAAATTTCATTTTCACTATTTTGAATTGAGTATTTCGCTGCTAGAGAAAATGTCCACTAACGGTTAAAATTTGACCATGCCCACCATTCGCAAAAACTTTGTACTTAAATATAATTTCGAGTTTGTGAAGCTAAATCGAAGCAAAGATAATGTGTAGCTAGAACAACGAAAAGGGCAGGAATTTTTGTTAGGGTAATGTTTCAACATATTTAAGGCTGAGGAAAAGGTATGTGTGCAATCGGCTTAGCCGATGTAAACTTCTTTACTTGTTTTTTAATAAGATTATTTTTAATCGATTGTAATCGATTTTGAGAATGTCGTCTATTCGTCCATGCGCATTTTCACTCATATCTTAGATAAATATGTACTTATAATCAACTGATTTTTTTATGATTTTTTCTTTGTAGGGAAGTTTTTCTGGACCCTTACCGACAAACGATAAATTCTCTACAATAGATTTGACCAGTTATCGGTTTGTCAGGACCCCATATATTGTATTCAGGTACTTATATTAAGGTTCGAAGAAATTTTTTTTGCAATACCAGTAGCGTCGAGAGAAGTCAGGGCCCCGGGGGTTTCACGGTATTCGACACAAAAAATTAACCAAAAAGATATGTCGGTATTTAAGGGCATCTTTACTTAGCCGTGGACCCCTTTGCCGGGAAACAAAACAAAAGTACTACCCTTTCTGAAGCCGTAGCTGTAGGAAAATCTCTGCCCTTCCTGCCATCCCTACGGCAGAGCTGTCAACTACAGGAGAAGAGGCGAACTATCGTATGAAGGAACTGTGTGTATATAAAGTTGAAGGTCCCGAAAGTAAAAACGCCTAAAGAAACTTAATTGAGGGTTCGGCGAAACAAAAATGCCAGCCCTTTTTTATGATCACGTCGATGCATGTTGGGGAAATCAAAAGGTAAAGAAATGGCGTTCTGATGGAAATTCAATTTGCACCATAACTTGGAGAGGGCTGGTCGCGGGTTAAGTGACAGCTGCTGCAAATCGAATCAGTCAACCATGCGTTTAAAGTCACCATCATTCGTTCCCGCGCCCGTGTCCACGTCCGCGTCGGCGTCTGATGCGTCGTCAGTCTGCCAATGACTGCAGTTTTTTTCAGAGCGGCTTTTTCGCTTTTGATGTATGTACGCTCCCAGACTCGATATTTTTTTTCTCTTTTTTTTCTGTTTTTCAATTTTTTCGTTTTTTTTTTTTTTTTGCGTTTTCATTGACGTTTCAGCCAATTGGCTTTGATGATGTTACACAGTTTTTGTTTTTTCTATCAAAAGTCAGTATCCGTGCCAGCTCAAATGGTTCTAACGTCGTCGTCGTCAGCAGCGTCGCAGTCGTCGCAGTCGTAGTTCCAGTCGGCCTGAGTCTGCTAGCCAGTCAGCATTGCTATGGCAATTAACTATTTTCTTTGAGCTGTTTTTTTTTTTTTGCTGTCTCTCCCTCGTCGCTCTAGCAATATTTTTTTTTCGCTCGTTTTTTCGCCTTGCAACTAGAGTGGTTCGCATTGGGAAAATTGATTTGCTGCTCACCTTAAGGCCAAGTTTAAGTTGAATTATACAACTGTTTGGCTTATAAAAGTCAGCAAGCAGCAGGCAGCATTCAGCAGACTATCAAGTTGGCTATCAACTTGGCTATAGCTGACAGCATTCGAAATATTCATTTAAAAGTGACAGGGATGCGCTCTCGCTGCGGTGTAATAAATTAGACATTTTAGTGGAATGAATGATCATGCCATCGAGTTGTTGGAACACGATTTTTGTGGATCCATGAAGTTGCACGATTCCGTTCGTAGGCCGCCGATGTAAAGCCATAAATCTATTTGCCCATTTAAGTCATTAAATGTGATTTATAATACCGTCAACAGGACTCAATTTTCTCACCTAGTTTCTGTGGCGATAACACTTGAGTCACTTTGAACATATAATTGGTGGTCATCGATGTGTGGATCTTGTCATGAATAATTTATGCCAAAAAAAAAAAAAAAACAAAACCAACAGAGTTAGACTCGAAGTTGGCTAATTGTATGAATTTTTTGTTAATATTGTAAAATTTTATATTATCCTTGAATGATTTCTTCGTTTTTTTTTTTCAATTTTATGAATAACAAGTGGATTTAAGGCCTTGGTTTACTTAAACTTTCGACACATTGGCGATAGTAATTTCAAAACAAATAATACTAGAGTAAAAAGTCCACGCCCAAGAATGAAATCACCCAAGAAAACTTAGCAATTGTGAACCTACTAAAGTAAAGCGGATGCACCGGAAATAAATAAAGCAGATACCGGAAATAGAAAGAAAGGAATTGATGTATCGAGAAGAAAGGGACACGATACTAAGCCCTGTGGTTTAAAAGATGCTCAGAATAAGTACAAGAATGTCTAAGTTCAACAAGAATGACTCGTGTCAATGAGTTGTCCCACAAATAAAGCCACGATGGATATAGGGAGGAAATATATTTGAACGAAATAGAGAATAGGAACAGCTCAATAAGATCACAACATCATAGCACCATTTTAACCCACTGCAAACGTACCAGCCCTACGTGATGAAACTCTGCCGAATAATAATAATAATAATAAAAATGAAAAATAATAAAAAACAAAAAAAAATAGAAAAAACTCTCACTCGAAAGAAATCGATGTCCAACACGTCGTATACGTAACGTCATTCTACATAACTCATACATTCTTCCCATTTGCACTCGTTTCAGTGGTCTTATGCTTTACCTTTCGTTCTAAGCGGTTTTGCTTTTGCTAAGTGTCAAATTCTTTTTCCAATTTAAACCTAAGAATAAATGCAAGTAGCATTCATGACGCCCTGCGGTTTCATTTTGCTCGGAGTCAATTTACATTCTTGAATTCTGCTGAATCATAACAGTGTGAAGCCAACTCACGCCACATAACATGGAGGCCACCAGGCACAGCACAGCTCGTCGATGCCAGCCCAAGAACGAATAAATCGCATTTTCTTCTTGAATTACAATACAAATACAATGGAATGTTATTGAGATCGAAATGCTGCTGCTGCTGCTGCTGCAGCCGTTGCCGCCTCCGATGGTTCGCTTCATCAAAACAATGTGCTCCAAAGTACCTATTATGGATTAAATTTTCACAAACTGATGATGTGCCTTGGCTACGGATTGGCTCTAATCATTTTGGTCTTAGCTGGCTTAGTCACTTGTTGATGAGCGCGCTTTTGTCTCTTTATATACATAAATATATGTTTATAAATATGTATGAATATTTATATATATTTATATTTGATTTGTATTTCTGTGGCGCAGTTTGTATTAATTACGCCGCCAACGCCACACTTCATCAATGCTAAATTAATCGCTCTACTGCGGAGCATGGCTGAAAGGCATTCAATCAGTCAGTTGGTCATTGAATGGATTGCACTCTTTATTTTTTGGGTGCGCCCATTCAAGAGCGACTAAAGAATGTAAGTAGTTCGCTCATGCCTTCCTATTCCCGCTATTGTCTATGGCGGGGAAGTCTTCGATTGATTTATATTGATTTTCATATTATTTTACCGCTGGCAATTGAGGAACCACTGCTGTGCTCTCATCCAGCAGAGACAGTGGTGTGGGTTGTATAATATTCTGGTTAAGCAACCTATGAGTGTGAAATTTAGCTCGTTCAGGTAGGTTCTTACTTAAAGTTTTTGTGAAATCCCATCTGAACATTCGAAAGAAATAAATGTTGATGCAACAAAACTGAGCTTGAAATATCTGCCAATTGATATTAAAGAAACATTTCGCTCTCACTGCCATAATTTCCCCTTCGCAATTTCCTACATTAAATATGTACATATATTCTTTCAATATGAAATAATTAAGACATCTCGGAACACCAAGATTTCGTGAATTAGATAATTCACGTGTGTCACTTTCCTAGAAAATTGCAATCTCTTTTTTCCATTCAACCTCGTCGCTCAAATAATCGCCAAGAGAATCGTGACTAACCTGCAAATGAAACTTAAATAATTCCGATTCATTCACGCCGATAACCGAACCTATGTGGTTTTTGTTTTGTCCTTATCGCAATATCGCAAATCGGCCATCATGTTAAAAAAATGCAATTTTTCATAAAGCCGCAAAAATGACAGCGAGCCGTGGTGCTTTCGAAGACAGAAGCAGAGGAACGCTTAACGAAACATATTTATATTTGCATTTGAAACAATGGCAAATGGCTGTAATAAATAGACGTGAAATGAACGATTTTTAATCGTTTTCTGTTTGTTTTTTTTTTTAAATCTAGATTACGTCCATAAGTGAACTGATCTATCGAACTGTCGCAGTTACGAACAAGTTAATAAATTAAATTCATCTTAAAAATATGCGCTCGTGTTAGATGCATCGAGTGCACTGACGCTGTCGTAGAACGAGAGCAGCTCGTGATTTACACACAGTGATGTCGATTCACCGGGCTGAAGAAAAAACAGTATTTTAAGCAAGCTTAAATCATTTTACAGAGGGTTCCAAGCGAAATGGAGTGCATTGGAAGACGTTGAGACAATTCAAAACTTGCTTGATGGCGATGAGAAATGCTGGCAAAGTACCCCAATGGGGGTTTTAATTAGTTTACACAAGTTAATGTGCTTTAGTTTTTTTCTTATTTTATATACCTACATACTATGTGTGTGTGTCAAATATCAATGTCTTCAAAATTGCAGAAAATAAAATTTTTTCCTTTCTGATAAATTATTTTTGTGTCCCTTTCATCCTCTTTTTCCTCTCTCTTCTTCTCTCTTCTTCTCTCTTCTTCTCTCATCCCTCTCGTCCTCTCTCTTCCTCTCTCTTCCTCTCTCTTCCTCTCTCTTCCTCTCTCTTCCTCTCTCTTCCTCTCTCTTCCTCTCTCTTCCTCTCTTTCCTTCTCTTCCTCTCTCTTCCTCTCTCTTCCCCTCTTCTCCTCTTCCTCTCTCTTCCTCTCTCTTCCTCTCTCTTCCTCTCTCTTCCTCTCTCTTCCCTCTCTTTCCTCTCTCTTCCTCTCTCTTCCTCTCTCTTCCTCTCTCTTCCTCTCTTCTTCCTCTCTCTTCCTCTCTCTTTTCTCTCTTCCTCCTTCTTCCTTCTCTTCCTCTCTCTTCCTCTCTCTTCCTCTCTCTTCCTCTTCTTCCTCTCTTTTCCTCTCTTTTCCTCTCTTTTCCTCTCTTTTCCTCTCTCTTCATCTCTCTTTCTCTCTCCCTCTCTCTTCCTCTCTCTTCCTCTCTCTTCCTCTCTCTTCCTCTCTCTTCCTCTCTCTTCCTCTTTCTTCCTCTCTCTTCCTCTTACGAGCTCTGTCTCCGTCTCTTTCCAAATCGCCCATTTTCTGCATCACACACTCACTCTCCTTCTCGCCCTCTCTATCCGTCTACTATATACGCCACTGCCTCTCTCTTGTCCTTTCCCTTCACGTTCAAAAACACGAGATTTACTTTTTAAAATTAACAAATTTGTCTCCCTTAAATTTAAACAAGTAAAGAAGTTTACACGGCAAAGCCGATTGCACACATACCTTTTCCTCAGCCTAAAAAATGTTAAAACATTACCTTAACGAAAATTCCCTGCCGTTTTCGTTGTTCTAGCTTGGATATCTATTTATACCTTATCTGTACTTCGATTTAGGTTCTAAACTCGAAATTATTATTAAGCACAGGCCGATAGCCTCGGAAGCTAGCGCCTCCTATTTTTTAAAGATTGCGTTTAATTTATTAAGGCGCAATACACAAATAATAACAATAATAATAAAATATTATTAAGCAAAAAAAATTCGCGAATGGTGGTCATGGTCAAATTTTAACCGTTAAGGACAATATGTCTAGCTGCGAAATACTCACTTCAAAATAGTGAAAATCAAATTTTTGCGAATTTTGCGGATGGTGGTCTTGATCAAATTTTAACCCTTAGAGGACATTTTGTTTAGCTGCGAAATACTCAATTCAAACTAGTGAAAATCAAATTTTCGCGAATTTCGCGGATGGTGGTTTGATAAATTTTAACCCTTAGAGGACATTTTGTTTAACTGCGAAATACTCAATTCAAACTAGTGAAAATCAAATTTTCGCGAATTTCGCGGATGGTGGTCTTGATCAAAATTTTAACCCTTAGAGGACATTTTGTTTAACTGCGAAATACTCAATTCAAAATAGTGAAAATCAATTTTTGCGAATTTCGCGAAATGTGGTCATGGTCAAATTTATCCATAATGGACGACTTTATTTGGCGGCAAAATACACAATCGGAAGAAGCAAAAAAATAATTTTTGTATTCAGATATGAGAATAAGAGAAAGAGTGTTTTTTTTCTATTGTGTAGGATGAGACCATAGTTATAGCGATGTCGCAATTTTTTTTCAGCGAAGGCTTAAGTCTACATAGTAGCTATACACACACCAAATTTCAATAAGCTGGGATGTATAGTAAAAAAGTTATCCAGGAAAAACGTTAAAAATCGTGATTTTTGAACCACTTCCCACGACCCAAGAAGGGACTACGAAAAAAATTTGTATGCAGTTTTTCGGACATTTACCTGGTTGAAGTCCATGCCAAATTTCAATATGATATCTTTCATGGCTTAGGAGTAAATTACGAAAAACTAAAGTGTGACCGACAGACAGACAGACAGACAGACAGACAGACAGACAGACAGACAGACAGACAGAAACAGACAGACAACAGACAGACAGACGACATGGCTAGATCGATTCCTCTTGTCACCCTGATCAAGAATATATATTATGTCTATATCTACCGCGACTCCTTTGGTATGTTACATACACCGTGCCAAACTTAATATACCCTTTCCTTCGGAAAAGGTATAATAAAACAGTTAATTAATTTAAAAAATACGACGTATACGTCATATTTTTTCCGCATTAACATTTCTCATACGTCGGGTACTAAAACTGAAAATTGCTCTATGTTATGTCCGACATGCAAAAAAAAAATTTCATAAAAATCGGTCCAGCCGTTTCAGAGGAGTTTGGTAACACCGCCAAACCAGAAATTTATATATTGAACTTAAGGAAATGTTTAATCGTTGTCCTTCGGGTCTAAATATGCCCCAACAAGATCAATCAAAAGTGCTTAATGAACCTCTTAAAATGGCTGCGCACTCGCTACTCAGCTGAGCCATGAACCCATTATTAAGACCCGTAACCATAATAATTACACACAGTCAAAATGGCACTTCAATTGTTATGTCACTAATCATGATCTGCCATAGGGCAAAATTTAGTACCGAATAGGGAAGCAAAATG
>CM035807.1:22650-45906 GCA_020466095.1 Chlorops oryzae | reverse complement strand
CGAACGAAAAATGTACAGTTTTGTCTGAATACATTTGATAGAATTACGTGAAACCTCATATTTTTGCACCCTCAAAAATCAGCTGTCAAATTTTTGTATGAAAATAATTTTACGCGCTCTGCACTGCGATTAGATAGCGCAAAGCGAGCGTATAAAGTGCATAAACTCGTTGACTTGTTGTTTTTAGGTTTTTTAAAGATATTAAATTTTCTTTTCTTGCTCAGTTTCGGCATTTGTTTTGATTTTCTTCAAATTTCAGTATTGATTATCTGTTTTTCACAACTTTGCACGCAAGCTGCTTATTTTGTGCGCTCATGCAACATGTGAGATAAAGGTATTCAACTGTCAGTCTTGCATGCTTTGCGCTGTTACATGAATACCACTATTGAAAGTTGAAATTTTAAACCATAACCAGAAAACGTGTTTTTTAAAATAAAATCCAGGTAATGTTCTTCGATGCGAATCCTTTCCTTTCAATTCGAAATTAATTTGAAAAATAATAATTCATATTTTGAATGAGTGTTTGCACATCTACCGTGAGTTCAAACTCACAAACTTACTTTTTTCAGTTGAACCTTTGTTTTTGAAGGTGACAGTTTTTTGGGAGGAATACAGTTAAAAAAGAATTAGGCAACTTTGGGTACAGCACATATATTTTTCTATTACACTATTACACATGCTTCATAGTTATTTCGCAGCTAGTTTAACTGGGCAAAACAAGCAATTCCATGAAAAGTTCTGACCAGTTACGTCAAAAATGTGCGTTTATAGTTTTACACCAAAGAAAAGCAAAAAGCTTAATACAACGGGAATTATTAAAATGATTTTGTTGTTGTTCTTTCTCTCAACCCATTTTTTTGGAATCCTCTTTTATTTCGTATCCGAAATTTTTTCTTTTCTTTCTTAAACTGCTTTCACACTGAAAAACAAACGTGCGGCAGTGGCGTAGGTAGGATTTTGAAAAGGGGGGAATTACAAATAGTAATAAGTTTTGAAAAACTCAATAACAACTCAAACTAATATAAGATACATTATTTCAAATTTCATTGTATCACACAATGATCTTGGCATTTCATACCGGTTGAACCACATTTTAAATCGTAAATTGAACTTTAATGAACAGACCGCTTCTTAGAGGCTGTTTCCACTATAACCGCATCTAGCATCTTTCAGCATTTTGGCAAGATGCGGAAAGATGCGGTGTGAATTTATATCATATAGGACTATAGGTCTAACTCTTCTTCTTCCTAATCCCTGCAATGTGTTAGAGCTACGCTGCTTCAACATATGCATATAGCATGAAGAAAAGAGAAGCACGCTATGGCAGCGAATTCTTTAGCTCTGCTGTGGTGAAATGCATTGCCACTTTTAATTTTAAAATTTGGGAGATTTTCGAGTACATTACATATAAAATATCTACCAAACTCATAAAATGATATGAAAAGCTTGAAAAACATAAAAGTAATCAAGGAAACTCAATATTAAGGAGAAATAGAAATGGTTTTTTTTTGTCCTACCCTGTCCACATAACTTTTTGATCACACTTTTTCAGCAAAAATACTAAATTCTATATACAATCAAATTCGTAGCAGTAGTCAAAAATGTATGTCAATTTATTACAAAATGAAAACATTCGTGCACATTAAGCAAAAGTATATCGTAATATATTTATTAAAGCTTCAATTATAACTTTTAAAGCTATATAAAAACCCGAGCCGACGCCGTGATTCTTTGATAATTTTCTTGTAAGTGGCATCATTGTGCCACTTTGTGTCTACCCGTATTGTTGTTGGTAGCTTTCTGGTGAATTTCTTGAATTTGTTGAATTTCCTATTCCTGCTTTAGGTTTTTGTTGGTAGCTTTTTGGTGAATATCCCCAATTTGTTGAATTTCCTATGCCTGCCTAATGGTGTATATCCCCATCGCGGCAGAGGCTTTTCGACGTCGACAGTTAGACCTACAGTCATACATGATTTATATGCAATTGTTGTTGTATCCTGAACCGCATCTTCTGCGCATCTTTACAAGATGCAAAGAAAATGCGATTTTTTCCGATTATCTATCGATTTTAACTGCACATGTCTAGTGAAACATATGTTAATGACCAGCATTTCAGGAATTGTCAGCAGCACAAATGGCGGGAAACCAAGAAAAAATGTAACATTACTATGAGATATACATATATGTACATAGTTATGAGAAAAATTTAATTTGTAGTTATTATTGATTTTTTAAATAACTTATTTCTATATAATAGTTAAAATATTCGTCCGAATAGTGGCCGAATATTCGTGGCATCACTAGTAAAAATATCAATTGTAAACAAAAATCAGCTGATTTGAAAGATGCAAGATGCGAAATGCCAAGTGGAAACACCAATCTCAAAAAATCGCATCTTGAAGATGCGAAAGCAAGATGCTGCTATAGTGGAAACGGCCTCTTAAATTAGTCTTAGGTTTGTGACTATGTAAATGCACTAGGGATGATCAAAAGCTATCGATGTTCATTTAACGTTGCCACATTCGTTGTATTTAGCTGAAATCGGCTATTTTTATAGAAATGGTTTTAGATATTTTCGCAGCATTTATACTGATTTGAAACCAAACATAAATAAATTCATCCAAAACTAGACCTAGACTGATGTTGAGGTTTGTTTATCGTCTGGCAGCAGGTTTAATTGAAAACGAACTGAAGCATTGAAAATGAATGTATTCCACTCAGGTTAACATAAACCTACGGCAGGATTTCCATTGCTATTGTGGATAAATTAGTTCTTAATCATTTTTGAATCAGTTCATTATATTGCACGTTTCATATGTAGTTTCTTGAGAAGCGTACTAAGGGGTAATTTAGTAAGAAAAACTTTTTTATGATTTTAAAATACATAAATGTAAAAATATTTGATAAGAGGTTGGTATTTTGGTCATAAGTTTTTTTTGTTGCTATTTTAGCTTTTTCGTTTTTGATATTTTCCGATTTAAAAAAAAACTCATGGCAGCGCTGTGTTGGCTTAAATGTAATGCTCGAACTCGTCATCGATTATTCGCAAGCATAGACCTTAAAGGGCACCCTTATTGCAGGGTACACATGGGCACATGGGGACGCAAACATATATGATTCTAAACAACTCACACTCAACAATCGTGGTTTTTACTTCGTGCATATATACCGAAATTAAAACACATTCGTTCCTTCACATTTTATGTGGCAAAGGGGGGAGGGGATATATCCCCTTAATCTTCCCCCTTACCTACGCCACTGACGTGCGGCTATAGTTCTGCACCATAGTGTATATCATAGTTGAATTCGCGTGGATGACTTGCCGTTGCCCAAATATCGCACAGAAGTCCAGGCGACTGAAATAGTCGCAGAACAATAGAGCAAAGACTATTCTGGGGCTCGAATAGTCGCAAAGCAGTTTTGAAAAGATCCGCCATATGTTATAGAAAAAAAAAAAGAAAAACCAAATGCTCAACAAGTTTGTGAGGTTATGAAAAATAACATATTTTTCAAAATCATGAAAGAAAAATATCTCCAAGATATATAAATACTATTATTTTATGATTGCATTTAAGTGTTTTATTGAAAAATATTCATATTATGAGTTTTTGTGCTATTTTAGCAAAAAAAACAAATTTTCCATTTATTCAAAGTATTAAATTTTTTTAGGGCGCGTGAATTTTGGGGGCCTATAATGGCTTATTTTGCCATAAAACTGAAATGGTTTCCATATCTTGGTGTAAGATACGCAAATATTTTGACTTAAAAAATGATTTAATTTCATTCAAAATTCATAATGCTTATTTAAATTTCAATTTGACATTAGGAACAGATGTTTGATAACATCAGTCGCAAATATGAATTGTATCGATATAATGACAACAGATTAAAGTCATTTTTGCGACTTTTATGTTACAAATTGTCAAATTAGCTTTGTGTCAAACTTTTGCGACTATTAAGCAACAGTTTTTGTATATGTGAATCAGTTGCATATTGATGATTTGCGACTTAAAAGTGACTACTTCGATAAGTCGCTAAGGAGTTCTTGAGCAACTAAATTGCGATTTTAATTTAGTCGCATAGTGGGCCCGCCCCTTGCGCTTTTTTGGTTGCTATAAAGTTAAATGACAGTCGTCGCAACTAATAGCCAACAAATAGCTCAGTCACAATTGAATCGCCGCAGCTAATTTGCGACACCTTGTGTTACTTGGGTGGGGTTCCCAATATGACAAAAAAGGACAATTTATAAAATGTCTCAACTGAATACTTTTAAACCCTTTTTTGTACTTTTTTACATTTTCGGATAAAGATATGGTCAAATAATAGTGATTAAGATCCAAACTCTCTCTAAGTATAACCAATTTCCGACTTTCCAACGTCTTTAACACGCCTATGTGAATACCCCATTAGTTTTAAAAATTCTTATTTTCCCCTTTTTGCCTAATCCCCAAAAAATGGGGAAATTTCCATTATCTAGCAGCACTTTAATTGATGAAACCGTTTTTCCGATACGAATTGACAAAGAAATAAAAAATATAGTGCGTGAAAAGACAAATGACGAACAAAACCTGGAAACCATTCTTTTAAGATTCAATAAACTCAAAAATCGCAAAGTGCAATTATATTAAATATGATTGAATATCATTGTTTTTTCGATTGTCATTTATTTTTTCTCCTTTTTAAATTTTTTTCATGGGCAAAAACAATGGTTGCTACGGCACTGCCTCCGAAACGGCTGGAACAACCAAGTCGAAATTTGGCACACGGGTATATCGGAATTCGAGTATGATCCTAAGTAAAAATGGGAGACATCCGCCCACTACCACGCCCACAAATGAATTTAATGTGTTTTCAGTAAAATGCTTGTAACTTGCGAACCACTCAACACATTCCATTGATATTTGGTGTACTGGTAAACTACAAAAAGGGACATATCCTGGAAAAAAATGGACGCCGCCCTCCTCGAGCCACGCCCGCAAATAAGGGTTTATCGTAACTTGTGAAGTAAAAGGCGTAGAAGCTTCAAATTTGCAACATAGGTTGACCAAGGCGAATGAAAGGTGTAGGGAAAAAATTTATGTGGCCCACCCACTGCCACGCCCAAAAGTGGAGATTTTTCGTAAGATAGTGCGCCAATAATGTCGGGACGCTGGGTATTTCAAAGTCGGGCTTGACCGACTTTAGCTTTCTTACTTGTTAATGCCTAAACTTCTGTCTCTGTCAATGAATTTCATTGTTCATGAAGGAGAAAACCAAATTAATAACACATTAATTTAACCAAAAATTTATTTACTTTTTTTTTTAAATGATTGTTTAGGCTTTGGTCGTACGAGACAAAAAGTTTTAATTAAAAACACGTTTTGCTATATTTTGTAATATTTATTTTCCTTCTCCAATATTTCGGCTAATTTTATCAGCCATCATCAGGGATCGTACATTGAATGCGTACTCCACCACTGTGAGTTGTCTGTTTATTTCAAGTCAACTGATAAACAGACAGAAAATAAACAGATCAAATGATCTTCTAGTGAAAATATCACAGAAGCAAGAAATTTACGTCCCTAAAGCTGAAAGAGCAAAGTCAGCAGAATCAAAAAAAAATATGTGCAACATTAAAGGCTAATTTAAGGCTAATTAAATGCCCTAATCCGAAATTTTCGGCTCCAGCCATTTCCCGGAAAATCCATGTTCTGCCAGCTTAACGTTAAGCTGGCAGAGCATGCTCGAAAAAATGGATTGCACAACAATTTCAGCAATTTAATTAGTACAGGAATTAACGGCTCATTAAAGGCTCTACGAAAATCTAAATTCCCATTTTTCGGCTCCAGCCGTTTCCCGGAAAATCCATGCTTTGCCAGCGCATGTCCGATGGGTCCGATCGGGTCCATTCTCGAACTTGTTCTTACTCATGTGCCTGTGAGTACGCATATCAAGATAGCTCAACTCATTCGTTAAGAAAACTGTATACAAACAGGTGGACAGACGGACGGACATGGCTAAATTGAATTTCCTGGTGATTCTGATCATTTCTATATATACAATTTTGTATGGCCTATCTTCACAGGTTCTGGGTGTTACACACAACCACACAAGCCCAATATACCCTCGACACAGAGTGTGTCGGGTATAAAAATTGGACTTAACACCGCGCGCGCAGAGCGTGAGCAGAGCATCGTAAAAATCCCAGCAGGCAAATACATCCAGCAGGAAAAAACATTGGTGATTTCACTGGGCCATACAGATAACATTGTAATGTATGACAAATTGGGGGACATGTCATCGATGACATATAGGTGACATTGTCATGCATGACATCTTGGAGGACATGCCATCGTGGAGGGATGCTGTTAATGTTCTTGAATCTCATTGGCTACTGAAATTTAAATAAGGTTTTAGCGTCAGTTGAGCCTAAGCATGGATGGCGTAGTGACTAAGTGCTCGACTTACAATCCGATGACCGCGGGTTCGATCCCTGGCTGAGGAAAACAAAAATTTATATATTCACCCTATTATGATTGTCGACTACTGATAGAGAATCGAAAAAGTTCTATCGTCGACTAAAATTTTTCATTTTCTAGTATGTGGAAAACTAAATTTTTTGTCGAAAATAGAAACTTTTTCGATTCTCTATCAGTAGTCGACAATCATAATAGGGCTGATATAGATTTTTCAAAATTTTCTAAATATTCAAGGAGAAGACAAAGAAGACAGTTTTCAAACCGGTTTCTATGAAGTGGCATTTAGAAAGAGCATGTGCTGCTCTCAAATGCTTTTTTCGCCATCGCATTCTTCAGCAGGACAATGTCCTGCTGGGCGTCACTAGTGAATTTTTCTAACCCACGAAGACAAAGTCACTCGGGAAGTCCCTGTCAGTTGTGTACAAATGTCATACAAAGTGTCGAAACAGGTTTTTATACGATGCTCTGCCACGCGCTGGCAGAGCATGGATTTTCGGGAAACGGCTGGAGCCGAAAAATGAGAAATTAGATTTTCCTAGAGCCTTTAATGAGCCGTTAATTCTGTACTAATTAAATTGCTGAAATTGGTGTGCAATCCATTTTTTCGAGCATGCTCTGCCAGCTTAACGTTAAGCTGGCAGAACATGGATTTTCCGGGAAATGGCTGGAGCCGAAAATTTCGGATTAGGGCATTTAATTAGCCTTAAATTAGCCTTTAATGTTGCACATATTTTTTTTGGATTCTGCTGACTTTGCTCTTCCAGCTTTAGGGACGTAAGAAAATTTTCATTTGAAAGAGGGTTGTAGGGTTGAGGGTTAAGACGCAATCCTTAAAAAAATAGGAGGCGCTAGCTTCTGAGGCTATCGGCCCGTTAATTAAGTATAATTATGTATTGGGAGAACAAATTATTTCGGTCCGTTTGCAAAAGATGACTCTGTAAGCAAATTGTGGCCGATCTAGAAGCCGATAACCTTTTCCATTCGAAATGTTTGACATCTGTCTAAAATAATTAGTATACATCAGCTTTTGTCTGACACAATAATATTGTTTTTAGTTGGTCGAAAATATCCGCATTTGTATTAAGTAAACAGCATTTGCAGATCTTTTTCTTTTTTAATTGAAAGAAAAGTGCTGCTGAAATCCATCGAATGCTTTTGAAACTTTATGGTGAATCTGCTCCAACCGATAAGTCTAGCAGGGAGGGCTTTCGACGATTCAAGAGTGGTGATTTTAGGGTCGAAGATAAAAAACGTCCTGGCCAACCTAAGAAGTTTGTAGATAAAGAATTGGATGCATTACTGGATCAAGATCCGTGCTAAACGCAGACTGAACTCGCAGAATAGTTGGAAGCGACTCAGCAAACAATTTCGATTGACTTAAACGGCCCGATATGACCGAAAAGGCATGTCAAGGTGATTATGCAACATCACAATTCTCGGTCCCACGTGGCTGTAACGGTCAAACATTACCTAGAAACGCTGAAATAGGAGGTCTGACCCCACCCGTCGTATTCTGCAGATCTTTCCCCTTCCGGCTACTCTCGTTTTCGATGAATGCAAAACGATTTTGGGGTCACCGGTTCGGCATTTGAAGATATCAACAAATGGCGCAATGATTGGATCGAGTCCAGAGGAGACTCATTTTTCGAGATGGTTATCGAAAATTACCGGAGAGGTGGGAAAAAGTTGTCGTTTCTGATGGTCAATACTTTCAATGATGCATTTTTATTTTTTTTTCCATAAAAAAGCACTTTTTTGAACACTGTAAAGTGGACCGAATTAATTTGTACTCCCAATACTAACATTGTTATTGATGGTAACTTTTCTAATATTCATAGTTTTGCATTGATTTTGTTTTTCACTGCGCAAAATTCAAACCCACTGCCTTTTTCCCAAAATTGCTACACTTTCTTCTTCGTCAAATTCCAACCCAGTTAGGGGACGTCCATTAAAAACGAAAAACATTTTTTTTTTTAACTTAAAGCTTAGGAAGGAAACCCAAAATATGGATGGTTTATTTTCGTCCTCTAGGAAGTCTCGTCTAAATTCGATTCTGTGCACTATAGAAAAGCTACTTTGGAGTCATTTGTTGGTGTTAGCTGCGAACTTTGAACACACCTGGACTCATCAGTTTTACTCATCACCAATTTCTTGGTACCTATTTACAATTTGAAATTAAACAAGATATTTTTGCCTGACGATGTAGTGTGCTTTTTTTTCGAATGACATCGAAAAGTCAGAATCGGTTTAAAGTGGACTTAGCAGGTTTACACTTTTGGCCGACGATATGCGAAAAATCGTACGTTAAAATCTTACGCGAGATTTGTCGAGGAGGGGTGGGGGTGCGGAAAAATCTTACTAAACCGCACCTTAGGCGGGCAGGGGGTACAAATTTGGAAAAATTATGTTGATGTAATTAATGGACGTCTCCTTATTGACTGTGGAATGTAACTTAAGTGGCGCTAAGTTGATCGGTTTATATTTTGTTTTTTTAGGTTATTTTTCTACTGTTCCGGTTAAAGTTTATCGTCACGATATTCTCTCAAAATGTCAACATTTTCATAAAAATTTTTTTTTTGTTTTTCGGAACGAAAACTTTAATCGAGCAATAGCAATCGGGCCTTAAAATGTTAAATTTTTATAATAACACTACACCACATATGTTCAACAATTTTCATATCCTCAACATTTGATACATCATTTCTTTGTAGAATATTCAAAAACGAAGTCAGATTGTTTAAATGTAGAACAGTTTTTGAGACATTGCAAAATTACCGATTTTTTGGTTACAGAAAAAGACGACCTCACTTTTTATGTAATATCTTCAATATTTGTTAATCGATTTTTATTTTAGTTTTATCAAATGAAAGTTATTAAAATTCATCGACAAACAAAAGAGTTATATTCACTCAAAGTCTATAATTTGTGTAAATTTTCGTCATTTTTAGCCATTTAGAAACTTTCACATACTTTTTTGTAACATAAAACAAAAATACCCTCGTTATTTCGCCGTGTAAATCAAATAAATCAATTGATGGCAAAATGACTGAGTTATTCGCAATTTAGCAAAACAGCGCGTTTATTTTTCACTGTTATTTAAATATGTTTTGATCTGACTTCATATTTGGATTCAACGCAAAATTCTACATAGAAATAATGTATCCAATGTCGAGGATATTTTTTTGTTCAGTAGTGTAATTAGAATATAAGTCTTAAGGGTAGACTAGACGATATGGTAGTAACCAAATTTTGGCTGTTTTTGAGTAATTTTTTGTCCCAATCCAGTCCAAACCGTGTAACCGCCAACCATACGTACACCGAGAGAAAAAGGTAGTTATATTAACTGAAAAAGCAGGTTAAAATAACCGAGTTCACCGTTAATTGTTAGCTTATGTGTAGTAGCGGTCAATTCAACAGTACAAACACAGTCAATAAGGATATAAACTACCTGATGGTTGATATAATTGTCTTGCGGTTAATCAACTGTCACCAGCGACTGGGAAAAAAAAAATTTATTTTTTGCTTTGCCTTTTTTTTTATCTTCTTTTATTAATATTTTTTTTTTTTAATTAAATTATTATATTTTTTCTTTATTTATTTGTTTCTATTTAAATATTTTTCTCTTTCATCTCTTTAAATTTTCTCGCCTCGGCCAAGCCTTGAACCGCTGACCTCCACTTCGCTGGGCGAACGTCTTAACCATTACGCTAAGCGAACGAATTTATTTTGTTGGTCAAAATGCTCACTTGAGTTTATGGTTGCTCAAGTTTTGGGGAACGTGCTTAAGGAATTGTTTCACTCCCAAATTTTTTGCTTGAAAATGAACCACTTAAAAAAAATTAAATAAATTAAAACCTTTAAAATTAAGGAGAAAATTTTTGTCTTCCAAAACAACTACGCTCTGAACAAAAAAAAAACTGTAATAAAAAAAGTTGGCAGTTATGGAACTGCCGTTGGAAGTGAAAACATAGAATGTGTATTGAAGTTTGAAATGCATAATATTTGATTTAAAATTATTAAAATCAATCTGGATTTTTACATTTAATGAGACTCAGAGAAACAATTATAGGCATGTTATATGTAAAGTATTTTATTATTTTATTATTGAAATATATTGCTGGCTGCACAAAGTTTTAACAATTAATTACACTGCTCAACACTAAATTTTCCTTTGACTTGAAACCAACTTTTTTTTGTCGTATTTGTTTCGCTGAAGCAAAATATATGCTTTAAGTTTGAAAGTTAGCTCGCGTTTTTTAAATATTCGCTAAGAAAGGTTTTGCGATTTTTCGTCAATATTTTTTAGTCGTAGTTTTATCGTTCGACCGTTTCAAAAAATTTAATTCATATAAAAGAAGAGTAAATATACAGCATATCCCTCATACATGGGGCAAAACACGTCAAGTGTACCACCGGCAAAATTTTTTCTCTCCGATTTGGATGAAACTTGGTACAGCTGTTAAGATGTAAGAGTACGTTAAATGTGCAAAAAAAAAGTAAATTTTAATCACAGGGTGCCGAGATACAGGGTGTCAAAGTTTAGGTTTTTGCTTCGAAGAACATATTTCATTGAATTACAATGGGGCTAAAATCGCCTAGCTTCAAAAATTTTTCGAATGTTTCTTTAAAAAAATTGTCTGAACTTTTCGAAAACAATACAAAAAAAATTTTTCGATAACGGTAAAACCAACTTTTTCCCTTTAAAATGATGTATAAATCATAATGGGATCTCCATAACTAATGCTCAAAATAACGCATTGAACATGAGTACCTAGCATATTTCCCTGGTACACTTGACGTGTTTTGCCCCACATATGGATGAAATCGGTTCAACAGCTTAGGAGCTATAGGGCGATAAAGGCAAAAATTTTAAGAAATTTTTAACAACTTTGTACAAAAACTTGATTTCAAGCCCATATAATTTCCGAAGAAGATTCGGTATTCAGGTTTAGGCTATCTTAAGTAAATGAGTGGATTTCTAAGAGCATTTCAAGACCCAGAAAAAGAAAATCCCGATGAGTTGTTCATATTTGAATTGGGTTTTTAGAAAAAATGAGACGAGTTTTTTTCGCCAGAAAATATTTTATATACATATTATATTTTAGTTTCATTTGATTTTTCATCGTCGTCTCTATCATTATCCGAGGACACCGGAGATACAATATGTACAATACAATATGTTGCATGCCCAGTGACAATACTAAGAATCACAACGTCGAGCTTTCGTTTTCTATTAGTACCCAGCGGCCAAAGTGCTGCTTACAGAAGCGATGAACCGTCCCAGCGGCCAACAATGCCTACCGCCTACAACATGTTCAATTTCGGTGCTATGATTCGATGTGTACATAAGGGAACGTGTCCAAACTACGTGAACCATTTTTTTACTACTTTTTACCCCCTTTTTACACGTTCCCTAAAAACGTTCATAGGAAAAGTGCATAGCGCATTGAGATATCCTGAGCATTTAAAAATTATATGTAAACACATTGGCATGACTATGTCGCTCCACCTCGCAGACACTCTCATGCTGAGCATATCACCGAGGCGTCCGCAATGAAAGACGCTTGGACTTGTTCACCGCCGACACTATATTCTGCTGGGAACATACATACACGCATTATTGAGCAGATATGACTCATGGCTGCCACAGTTGGCGTTTTAACGCAAAACTGACACTATATTTTACAGTCGGCGGTGTGGCTCGTTTTCATTGTATTTGGCTCTTTTTTGGCTTTATTACGCCACGACAAAAATTACTCAGTGACCAATTCAAAGCAAAAATTTTAGGTGCAAACACTCTGAAATGATACTCTTTGGGTGATTTTTAAAACTATTTTCTGTTTATTTTAATAAATTTTACGAAGGCGCGACTTTGTCTTTTTGTATGTCTTTCTTCTATATGCCGGAAGTCGTTCTCTCTCTCTGCTTGCCATACTTTTTTAGTGTAGCCACCTACGGTCATAATTATGGTAGCTAAAATAATCTACCTTATATACAGTGTTGCATATAGTTACATCTTTACATATTATATCTTACAGTATAACATCTAGAGTCAGATCATTACAATCTCGGCCAATCTGACTCACAATCGACCTCGATTGTCGGTTTTAATTTAACTATTATTATTCGCTATTCTCTTCCAAAAACTCATAGTCTTCATATTCACTACTATCTTCTAAAAATTCATAATCTTCATACTCGTTATTATTTTCTAACGTTTCATGATTTTCATCTTCGTTATTATTTTCTAACAATTCATAATTTCATCCTCGTTTTTATTTTTCTAAAAATTCATAATTTTCACATTCTTTAGTGTTGCTTTTAGAGTCCATTACTTCATTGACGTTTTTCTGTTCCAGCCATTTTTTTATTCTTGTAGAGTCTACTACTCCTGTATATGGTATTTGTGTAATTTGGGCAATTTTCTACATCTGTTATTTCATAACGATCGTTACCCAACTTTTTCTTTATGACGTAGGGCCCGCGGTATTTTGCTATCAGTTTTTTGTTTACACCCGCTGTCGTGTCAACGTTTTTTAAAAGCACTAAATCACCTATTTCAAACGTTTTTGCAGGCGCATGGTGCTTATTAAAATATTGCGGTTTATGACTGGGATTTGTCTATAGCCCTTGCGGCTTCTTCTCTAATAGTGTCTATGTTTACTGTTTCATCGTTATAACATCTCTCAGGTATTCAGTAATTTCATCTAACATTTCGCCTCTTTGTTCGATCCAAAATAATATTTTACTAGGGGATTTTCCAGTAGTGCAATGATCAGTATTATTTATAGTGAATTCAACCTGTGACAACATACTAACCCAGTCGGAATGGGTAATTGGTTCTGTGATTTTGGACAATATTGCTTTTAGCTGGCGATTTACCCTTTCTACCTGTCCATTCGACTGGGGATGCTACTGAAACCAACACGTGTAAAACATTGTTTTCCTTAAGAAAATCTTTGAATTCACTGGACGTAAACGCTGTTCCTCGGTCACTAACAATTCGTCTGGGTCTGCTATAATTATTAAAGTACTTTTTTAATGCGCAACACACCTCTTTCGTTCCGGGAGAGTTTACAGCGAACAATTTTACAAATTTTGTAAATGAATCTATAATTACTAATATATGTTTGCGTTTCGATCGGATGGCTGGTAGAGGACCAAGGTGGTCAACATGTAATGTGTCAAAGGGGATTGGTTTCTTTTGTATGTTGTATAAATTTCGCTCATTTTTTCTATGAGGGGCAGAATAATATAAGCATTTTAAAACAATTTCTTATAAATTTGTTTAATTTATCTCTCATGCTCGGAAACCAATAATACTTTTTTATTGGTTCAGACATTTTTCTATTCCTGAATGGCCATTCTTTTCATGTGTAATTCCGCATTATGTTTCCTCTAGTTCTTCTGGGACATATAACTGTTTCCGTCTTTTGTCGTTTATGGGAATATTGCCCATTCTCGAGTAATAATCATTTAAATCTGATTCCCCCATTTGTCCCTTAATATTTGAATTTTTCTATCTTACTTTGTGCTACTTGCATATTGAAATCTACGTCATAATCCTCAATGGTTGCTACAAGTGTTGCTCTGCTTAATGCGTCAACATGGGACATAAGCTCTCCTCTTCGATGTCTTATATTGTATTCATAATTTTCTAGTTCGAGTGCCCACCTAGCTATTCTTGGGTTGGCCAGTTTCTTTTTAGCGTCAGGGTTAATGAGTTGCAATCAGTAACTTTGTGAATGGGATTCCTTCCAGGTAAATTCTGAATCGTCTCAACGCGTAAATTATGGCGAGAGTTTCCAATTCAAAGCTGTGATATCTTGATTCTGACGGCGAAGTACATTGAATAAATGCTATAGGATGAAACCTATGATCTTCCTGCTTCTGTAATAGTACAGCTCCGAAACCTTTTGAACTCGCGTCAGCGTGTAATTCAGTCTCTCTATTTGGATTGTAAACAGCTAAAACTGGTCCATTCACTAGTTTGTCCTTAAGCGCAAAACGCTTCTGTACTTCGTTCTGTCCAATTGAAACCATTTTTTTTTAGATTGGTTAATGGTTTTGCCAATCTTGAAAAAATCGGGTACAAAACGGCGGAAAAATGAAAACAAGCCTATACAGCGTTCTACTTCTTCAACATTAGTAGGCACCGGGAATACCTTAATTGTCGGATATGGTCATCTTTGGACGTATCCCCTCTTCACTGACTTTGTATCCTAAGTAATCTAGCTCTTGGTATCCGAATTTACATTTTTTCCAGTTTCAGTTTTAGGCCGGCTTCTTGAAGAGTAGTCAAAACTTCTCCTAAAATTTGTAAATGCTCTTTAAAAGTTTTGGTTGCAATGCTTTTCGTCGAGATAGACGACTATTTTTTGTTGGTCTATAAAATTTCTCAATACTTTATTAATGAATCTCTGGAAGACTGCTCCTGCGTTCTTTAAACCAAAGGGCTATAACAGTATTCAAATTGGCCTAACGGAGTAACAAACGCGGTATATTTTATCGAATCCTCGTGCATTGGCAACTTGGTGAAAGCTATTTTCTAAGTCCAGTGTGGAAAAAAATTTTTTGTTGCCTAAGTAATCTAAACAATCTTCAATCAGGGGCATCGGATAGTTATCTTTAAGAGTAATTTTGTTTAAAGACCGATAATCTATGCACATTCGCATTTCTCCGTTTCTTCTTCGAACTAGCACTATTGGGGAAGCGTATGGGGAGTCACTTGGCCTGATTATACCTTTTTCCATTAATTCATTTAATTTTTCTTGCACTTCATTGCGTTCTCGGTATGATAGTCGACGAGGCCCACTATAAATTGGTGTATCATTAATTAACTTAATCCTCATGCAATATTCTTCTGTATAAAAGGTGACTCGTTCTGTCGCTAAAAAAATATCGTTTATGGTGGATCTTAATGATGCGCTATCTTCTGGACTTAGCATTTTTTCAACATTAATGTCTTCTATGGTTTCGAACGCACAAATACTGTGGAAATTTCGTGCATTCATCATTCTCTTCAACTATTTCCATCGCAACTTGTCAAGACAGCGGGGTTTTTTTTGCACTGACAGCATTTACATCGACTTTTAGGTTTGAGAATTGTCGCATATATCTTTGTTCAAATCGAAAGGTAATATTTTACATAGCTCTGCATTACTACAAATGGCTGAAACTTCTGACGTCTTTTTTGGATCTATAAATAAATTGAACAACATAAGCGCACTCGATGCATTTTTATTAAGTATTTTATTAGTAACTTTTAATCTTAAATTTGTCAGATCATCTTTCGTGTATTTATTTTCCTTTGTACAAACGTACTTCAAGTTTAGGTAAAATATCGCGTCCTAATAGCACTGGCACAACAGCCTCTTCGTCGGGTAAAATAAAAAAATCATGAACAACATTCTTGTTTCGAACTTAACTTGGCATTCAATTCGGCCTTTTCATTAATGCGTTTTATTTTCCTATACCGTGGTATGCGGTTTTGTTTATTTCTTTTCGGAACGGACATGGTACTAGCGATTCACGTATGCAAACTAATAGGGCTACCGTATCAAATAAAGAAAAATTTTCTTACTATGGTGCGCTTATCTTGTTTAAAAGCAACACTTACCGGTTGGAACGCATCTATTTCTGAATCTAGTCTAGCATCTTTCATGGCAGCAGATAAACTCTTCTTCTTTGGGCAATCCTGATGAAAGTGACCCATTTCAGCACATATGAAGCAGGAGTTAGCCGGACGCTTCGGCTTCGGGCATGCACTTTGTAGTGTCCAAACTGCGAACAATTGTAGCATCTTATATTGGCTTTAGCGTCTGTTGTGCTTGCTTGCTGGTTGTACTTCTGGTTCCTCCGCGCGACTTTATGCGTCTTTGTTCATACTGTTGTGATTCTACGCAAGTGATATGTTCCCTATGAACATAATGCCTAAAATCCTTTGTGAAAATAAAGAGGACTCAAGAATTATGCGTTATAATATCCTTTATTTAATCCTTTTTTATTTCACAATGTTATTAATGCTATCTCCTTACATTTACTCTTAAAACTTCCCTAATTCCCTATTCTCCAAGTCCACGCTCTAATCGCTGTTGCCACTGGTGAGTACATACGAGTCGAGTTGGGACTGTCGCAAACTGGTCTTCCGCAAAGAATTCCCCTTCTCCAAATCGATTTCCGTTTATATAGAATGAAACCGCTGATGCCGCATGTTGATTTCGCAATTGCTGTCAGACGATTTTTCCCAAGTTGCTGCGTAGGTTCAATGTTGACCGCTTTAGCGATTTCCCAATCGCTACCTGTCGCAATAGTTGACCTGTGCTTGTCGATTTGCTTTTGCTTAATTGATTTTCGAGCTCACCAGATGTCACACTTGCCGCATAAGCACTTTCGCCAGGTGTTGTCTGAATTTCCTTGCGTTCGGAAATTCGCTTATCAAGTATTACTACTCGCCGCTCTGGTCGTGTGCCAAAATTGATCATATTTCGCATTTAAGCTTGGATTGGTTGTTGTTGTTGTTGTTGTTCTTTCATTTGTGCTGAAGTCGTTTTGCTATATTTCGGTATATTCTTATAAAGGTGACCATCGTGCATAATAATTGAATGCTCGTGAGTCGAATGTTGACCACCACATCCCTCCCCCTTTTTAAAGGAGTCGCGAGCATCGTGACTGCAAACTGTCGGAATGTCTGCTAAAAAAACTGTTGCACGACATCCCTCCCCCTTTTAAAGGAGTTGGTGGCCAGGTTGTGATGACTTGCTTCGCAAAATTTTATCACCTGAAGATTGCTGGTTGCTGTAGTTATTATTATTGTTCTGTGTTGATATTGATGTATTCGAAAATCCGCTAAGTCCTTTATGTAAGGCTACTTGTGTGGTTGATTCCCCTGTTGGTGCGTGTTGGAGTTCGACGGCTAGCTAATTAAATATATTTTTTTTTCTTTTTCTTACTTCTATACAATTTCCTTTTCTCTACTTTGATAAAAATCTTCTTGTGTAAAAAATTTTTTAACTCCTTTTTTTTTTTTTTTTTTTTTGTTTTTTTTTTGTAAAGGTTTCTAATTTAATTGCTGAGTTGTTTATTTTACTTTAACTTTAAACTTCTCACATTATATATATATATATTTTTTTTTTTTTATTTTATTTTTTTTTTTTTTTTTTTTTTTTTTTTTTTTAATTTTTATGCCATTGTACTTTTTTTTTTTTTTTTTTTTTAAACTATTCATTATCTGTTGTAACTTGTTCTTATGCAAATAGGTATCAATCAATTGAGCATAATTTACTCTTTAACGTTCATTTTTGTTATTTTTATTTGGTACATATCCTTTTTATTCTAGGTTTTCAATGAAATATATCTCTTAATTTATTTTTATATATTTTTTTTTTTTCTCTTTTTTGTTTTATCTCTTAATATATTTCCTTAATATTTACTTCTAATTAGTTTAGTCTTTCTATTTTAAATTTCTTTGCAAAATCTACGGTCAATCTGAAGGATTTACCGTTTAAATATATTTTCTCTCTTATATTACGTTTTTTCTTACTACGTAATTTCTTTATTATTTCTCTTAGACATTCCATTCTTCTGATGCTATTTCTTGGTCATCTGTGTTTTGACTCCAAATTCTTTATTAAGTTAGCTAGAACGCATCTTGTTATTTTACTCTTCCTACCTCTGACATAATGCCATTTTTCAAAAAACTGTGTTTTCTTCCAAATTTGTGAAAAAAACCTCCGCAAATTGTAAAATAAATATCCCACAGTCTATAAGATTTTTTTGTTGCGGACATTGTGGAAAGCTAAAATGCTCTGGTATTAATTGACTATTGTTTGAATAATTTGCGACTTTTGTAAAAAATTTTTGAATATTGGATGCTATCTCCCTGTAATCGTGCGGTTGGAGAGAATCCAACACATGAATTATTTTATTCTGCATAATTACCAACATCCAGTGGTTGTTCACGCATATAGGCAATAGCCAACTTTTTGTTTTGCTCACGTCAACGTTTTTCAGCATTAACTTTATTCTTATTTCAGCTATATTATTTGGTGCTTTTAATGTCGCTAAGATTCCTGCGTATGTGAAGGAACTGAATATGTGAACTGTTCCTAAAATGGAATTATGCTTTTTTAAAAACCAATCTAAAAAAACGTTGATGTGAACATCACCCAGCCACTGGTTGTCAATAATCCTACTGTAATCTTGCTTTGTTATTTCTGTCGCTCTTTTCCCAATCATATAAGAACAAATTCCAGCCATTTTTAAACTGATTTCTTATGTGTTCAAAAAGCGAAAGAAAAAAAACAATTTCAACTTATTTAAAAAAAAATTTTTCAACAAAAATGTTGGCTTGAATGCTGCTGTAAATTTAAGAGTGGTTAACTATACTTATATTCCACTTAGGGCCAGATATTCGCTTCGTTTGATTTTCTTTATGGTTCCTTTTTGGATTCTTAAAAAAAATAAAAAGTATAAGATCAATGTGCAAAGAGTCGTGTCTTCTTTATACCTTTCTTTTCATATGCCCTCACTGCTGCGGTATTAAATGCGAACTGCGATAATTTCAATTTGGACATTTCTTACGCAAAATATTTATGCTATTTTGCATTTACCTAAAATGTTTTTATTGCTGATTTGACTTAATTCATATTGGTTGGCTACTACGAGGGTCGTGCCAGAAGTCGTTGAATTAAAAACGTAGCGCTCATACCTCTTCCGTTCGTTCTGACTCTTTGTAACGTTTTAGAATCGTTCTGACGCTTTCTTTTCTTCGTACCTTGTCCTTTGCTATTTCCTGTTTGATCTCTACTTTCACGGATTTCCTTTTTAAAATAAAATATACTCCTAATAATCCTACTATAATTATCAATAGTAATGTGCCGCTAATGCCATATGATATGTTACGATGAAAAATCTGTTCTTTTATGTAAGGTCTATTTTTAAAACTATTTACTATTATGTCTTCGAAAATTATTGGCGTGTTATTAAGATTTAACGTTTTATCAGAGTAAAAATATTTTTCTTCCATTATGGCTCTAGAGTTAAAAAAATTTTCCTGTTGAATTGTGACACTGCAATTCGAAAAAGTTAAAGGGCGTTATCGGTTAATGTTATGTTTCTTTTGTCGCAATTTTGCTCTATAGTTAATTTCTTAGCGTTTTTCACTATTACGCTTCCTTCATCGATATACTTGATAAACGTTTTGTTATTGAAAAATGAAATTGCAATTATCCTGGATAGTACAATGCTGACTTCTTTTTAATCCTTTAAGACTGCGTTTTCTTGGAATGAGAAAATATTTCCCTCTATTTCTGTCACTAACTCATCACTTGCCATTATTTCGAAAAATTCATTTTGGGGACTGGAGTAATTAGGTTGATTTTGTTTGTATTAAGTTTCGGGGCACCTTAATCAAATTATTAATTGTATTTTGTGCATGGGACAATATCCGACTCTAAGAAATTTTAATTTGTAGAAACTATTTTTTTTTTCTATCTCTTCCGGAGTTAAAATGCTTGGATGTATTATACCGCTTTTTGCTGCTGCTATGCTACCTGGATTAGATTTTTTTGTTTTCGATACTATTTAGTTTAAACATTTGATCAATAAACATTTGGGGTTTGAAATATTTAATGTTTCGGGGTCTATTGTGTTCAAAAACTGTCTATCCTGTTCTATGGCTACTTTTAATACTCCTAGGGTGGTGTTGAAATGATTGTTTATGGTTATCTGTTCATTTAGGCCCTCTATTGCGTTGTGATCATTCTCTACTACTGTTGTAAGGTGGTCTTCTATTTCTTGTCTATCCTGGTCGTCCATGACCCCGAATAACCATTTGGTTGCTGTGCCTATTGCGTTTATTAACCCTTTCACTATTCGCAACTCTTGTTTTAATTCTGTTATCTGCTTTTTTAATCGTTTTACCTCTTTTCTTTTTCCTTAAGAGCTGCTTTATCTGTTCTAGAGTTGCGGTTAACCCTTTTCCTACTGCTTTCCGTAAGGGCTTCCCTAAGATCCTCGTTTTCTTTCCCGCTTGCTCTATTAACGCGTAGCTCTGCTCTATCTGCTGTTTTAATTTTCTTGCAATTTTTATTGAGATATTTTACCGTTTCTTCCAAATTACTCAATTTTTCCTTCTCTTCCCCTGTGTTTACTGAATTTTTAACCTGATTTATTAAAAAATTTGCTTCTCCAATTTTCGAAAATTGCCCAAACCAACTGGTCCTTAATTAACTGTGAAATTTCCTTGTTAAGATTTATCTCGTGCAACAATTCTCGCGCTTCTTCCAAAATTCTAATACTGTCAGATTCGAATTCTGCAACCTTTTGCTTCAAAATTCCTAATTCCTTTTCCATTTAGTTGAATACTGCACACAACAAGAAGGACTCTTTGCGTTAAAAATGTTTCTCAAATTTTTGTACTCACCATTTTGATGTTTGCTCGTATGATTTCTTTTTCCTTTTTGTTTCTTCTGTTGCTGCTACCGTTGATATTTAAATTTTACCAGTTATATTATCCTTTTTGTCTTCACAAGGCGTTCAAAAAAAAAAATATTTTTACTGCAAGGATAAAAACTTTTTCGAAGAAAATTCAGCAAGTTATGTCAAAAAAAAAAACAAACATCACTTGTGAATTTTGGCTTCGTCTTCTCTATCCTAATTGTTTCTGTCGTTTGACTTACGAATTTTCTGAGTTTAGCTTCTTCGGTTCTTGATATCCAATTTTTTAAAGCTTAATTAAAGCTCCGCTTCAACAAAACTCGTATTTTCGTAGGTCACACTTCACAAATTTCTTAGGATAATTTATCAAAAGTTCTGAACCTTTTAAATCGTGCTACAAGGATTAAAACTTTTCAAAAATGGCAGATTACGTTAAAAACGTCATCTGTCAATTTTATATTTTTTAAGCCCCTTACTGGTCTTCGCCGTACGACATACGAATTTTTGAGTTAGGCTTATTCGGTTCTTGATATCCAATTTTTTAAAGCTTAATTAAAACTCCGCTTCAGCTTAACTCGTGTTTTCGTATGACGCACACTACAAAAACCTTCAAGGATAACTCTTTTGAAAGTTTTGAGCCTTGGTTCGTATCCAACTGAAAGTCAGTCGAACACCGGCTGCGCCAAAAATGTTGTGATTCTACGCAAGTGATATGTTCCCTATGAACATAATGCCTAAAATCTTTGTGAAAATAAAGAGGACTCAAGAATTATGCGTTATAATATCCTTTATTTAATCCTTTTTTATTTCACAATGTTATTAATGCTATCTCCTTACATTTACTCTTAAAACTTCCCTAATTCCCTATTCTCCAAGTCCACGCTCTAATCGCTGTTGCCACTGGTGAGTACATACGAGTCGAGTTGGGACTGTCGCAAACTGGTCTTCCGCAAAGAATTCCCCTTCTCCAAATCGATCTTCCGTTTATATAGAATGAAACCGCTGATGCCGCATTGTTGATTTCGCAATTGCTGTCAGACGATTTTTCCCGAAGTTGCTGCGTAGGTTCAATGTTGACCGCTTTAGCGATTTCCCAATCGCTACCTGTCGCAATAGTTGACCTGTGCTTGTCGATTTGCTTTTGCTTAATTGATTTTCGAGCTCACCAGATGTCACACTTGCCGCATAAGCACTTTCGCCAGGTGTTGTCTGAATTTCCTTGCGTTCGGAAATTCGCTTATCAAGTATTACTACTCGCCGCTCTGGTCGTGTGCCAAAATTGATCATATTTCGCATTTAAGCTTGGATTGGTTGTTGTTGTTGTTGTTGTTCTTTCATTTGTGCTGAAGTCGTTTTGCTATATTTCGGTATATTCTTATAAAGGTGACCATCGTGCATAATAATTGAATGCTCGTGAGTCGAATGTTGACTCACAACAATACCGGTCCAATCGCTTTAATAGCTCGTCCATTGTATTAGCACCGTATAAGTATGTAATTGCATTTGTATTGTCTTCAATCCCGTCGATGATGAAGTCCACCAGCTCTGCTTCTTCAATGTCGGATCTGGCAGCAATTGCCTGCATGGCTACCACATGTAATGCACGTCTCGTTCCGGTTCCGCTTACGTGATTGTAGAAGGCGATACGTTTCTTGACGTGACGTAACTCGCTTGAAAACGCTCAATACTTTGTTCTTCAGTACCGTGTACGGTAATAACCCAAATTTTAAACAAAGTCTTTGCTGTACCTTCTAGTCTGCGTCGGATGCCTATGCACTTTTCTTTTTCGTTAAAACCACCGACTTGCATGATCTTCGAATTGCACAAAAGATGATTCACTACGTCTCGATGATCATCTCCCGAAAATGTTTACAGCAGCATCAAGTTCAGCAAAATCGATACGTCGTGGCTTTAAATTGGGATTCCGTTAATGCGCGAATTTTGTTTTGTAACTCCAGCATTTCAAATTGCATTCGTACTTCCTTTAATTTATCCTCAACAGCAGTGTTATTCGGATTATCACCCGGCGAAAATCAGGAGTGCAATGGTCAGCGGAATGTACAGCGATTGAAGCAGCGGCAGCAAAATGAGTGCTTTGATATGTTCAGCAGAGTTTACCGCGATTAACAGTTGCCTCGTTCAAATTAACAGCGGAGTCAGCAGCGGAGCGAGCAGCGGAGTGGGCAGCGGGGCGAGCAGCGGGTGGCAGCGGAGCGAGCAGCGGAGTGAGCTGCGGCATTGAAAAATTCAGCAGAATCCACATCGACAGCGGGGGTTGCGACTGAACAAACGTCTGCCGATTCCTCTAAATTGATTGAGGCATTCCCAACAGTGAATCGACAGCAGAGCTTCATCATAC
>CM035807.1:0-13152 GCA_020466095.1 Chlorops oryzae | reverse complement strand
TCACTGACTACTCAAAAAGCGCTTATGTTATTTTATGTTATGTTATTTCTGTTATGTTCTGTTATGCCGTCTTTAGCCATGAATGATTGCAGCTTAAGACTATACTTCACAGGATCATTTCTGTAGTTAGTCTTCGCTATTCAAATATGAATATGCGTATCTTTGGACGCTGCGATGAAGAGATACATCGTTTTACCTGTAGCGTGAGGATTTGGACGTATTGACTGCTTGCTTCTATATACGCTTTGAAGGCCTTTGCGAAATGGGGACTGTCTATGAAATCTCTCAGAAAGTTACGTAATTTATCCTTGCGTCGTTAATAACATTGTTCGTTATATTTTGAAATAATGGTTTAAAGCATTCAATGCATTCTTGGCTTATGTTATTGAATGTGAATGTTTCAGCTTTGTATTTGCGAAGTACATATTTAAAAAATCAAATAAATTTTTAACCGAATTTGTAAGAATTATTTTCCTCCTAAATAAAGACTTTCCGTCACCAAGAATTAAGTCCAAATGTTTTCTGCAAAATTCGTCCAAAAGATGCAAATTCGCTTTTTATAAATTAAATTGCAACGCTTTTTCTTCATTGATGACATTAATTGAATATCTTCAATTAAATGTTTCGTAATTTCAGATTCATTTAAATTACTTAATGGCAAAGCTGCTGGAATTCTGTATTTCCCAAATGGAATTTCATATCGAATGTTGATGGATTAAATTATGGAAAAAATTCTAAACAGAATATTTCATATAGAAAGCTGGCCAAGGATCGCACTGGTGTTTTTGTAACAACGTAAGTAAAAAGAATGCAACATTAAATCTATGTGCAGACTACTAACTCTTTATTTGGATAATTTTTATCTGTAATAGTGCTCTACAGGACATAGTATACAAATAATATTGGGTAATTTCAATCAATTAATTTTTATTACTCAAAATTACATACTAATTCAATTACTCGGACCATTGTTTTATAGTACAGCACCAAATATGAATAGGTAGTGTGCGGTGCCACAAAAATATAACTTACAATTGGCCAAATGAAATATGCGTAGACAGCGCCAAGCCTAAAGTTAAGAATTAAATAATATATTTATTTTTTATTTATTAATTATAATGACAACTGATACCAATTATCTTTCAAGCCAACAGATGAAGACGTCGTTGTTTGCGGGAATCCGGGCACGTGTCCAATATTATTTATGCATAGGAAATGCATATTTTTAAAAAATGCTAGCAATGTTAACTTCCTCTGCCCTATTTGCTAATCGATAAAATAATGTAGGAATTTGCAAAATAATTGCCCAACAACAGTAGGTTCAAGAAATATTGTTCTTTATTAATGTAATATTAATTTCTATAATATTTTAAGAATTTTCGGAATGGTGTTCCTGGATGTGCACGCGGTATATGTCCAACGTGTCCATATAACAAAATTCAAGCTCGCAAAATACACATCCACGTCGTAAAATTTGTTGTCGTGCCATACAAAATGATTTTTTTTTTTTGAAAAGCAGCCGCACAATAAAACATTTCCTCTCTACAGCCGTGCCTGACGAATCTACATACAACTTCTTTATAATTATTATTTTTATTCTTTTCTTCGATTCCAGGTGGGCCGTAATTTGGTTATATTCCAAATTTTTCCAATGAATTCTTCTTCATTTTTGCATTTTTCAAGTTTAGGCAAAAGTTTGTAATGCATTTTCTTTGTCATGTCTATTCTCTCTTTACGCGTAATTTCGTTTTCTTCGCAATTCGGATTGCACCATAGTACTCCTATATAATAGAATTAATATTTCAATTAATTCTTACACACAATTCAATGCATTATTTCATTATATAATATATTACCACATTATGACACCATTGTTGCAGGTTCCGCCCGAGAAGAACTTGTCGCAGACATTTCATTAATATTCCGCATCATTTCGTCAATATCAGAATCGAAATTGTCCTCCGGAAAATCCTATTAACTATGCAACTTAATTATTTTAGTAAACTAGCCGTCACACTTAGTACAGGCAACTGAGCGAAAAATGGCCGCAGACATGAATACTTACATTCAGAGCCGGATTAAGGTTGCCGGGGGCCAGAGAATGGTGGTGGCCCCTCTGTTAATTGAAAGATATAGGATGAAATTTCACACAATAGCAGAAAATGTGTTTGTAGAAAGGTTATCAATTATAAAATGAAAATATTTTTCAAACGTTCACATTTTGTTTATTTAACAGTTTTCATAAAATTTTTTTTTTATTCAGCGTCTTTTCAACCATATAAACTTTTCTCGATTCTATTAGCGAATTCTTCAATGAGAGTTTCAAACGATAATTTTTTTAATATGTCGCTTTCGATACTCAAAATCATCAAACTAGTCAGACGTTCCTGTCCCATGCTCGTCCGTAATCTGTTTTTGATAATTTTCATTTTCGAAACGATCTTTCTCCACTGCAAAAATTGGCAGCAGTTTTTTTTGCGGTTAGTTCAAAAATAGCAGTTTTATTCTCGAATAAGAAGTGTAGTTTTTTAAAAAAAATTGTTTTCTGTCTCAGAAATTCGTATGATAAGAAAGGTTACAAATAGAAAAAAAAATACAAGTTGTTTGTCAGAGACATGATATTTGAATTTCACTTGCTCGCACAGAATTTCGGAAAACCTCACCAACAGTTGAAAACAACTTCTGGTAGGTATATGTTCCACAAGTAGTGGACCATTATTCCAGATCAGGGGAATTCTTTTTTCTCTGCTCGGTAGGGATGCTCAAGTGTGATGAAAATATCGATTCTACGATACCAAAAAAATTTCCGCAGAAATATCGATCCTACGATATTTAGTCTAAAAAAATCTCGATATATCGATATGGCATGGATAGCCAAAATAAAAATTGGAATATACAGTTACGCAAATATGTGTAGTATGTGAAGAGCAACTTTGTTTTCACTATTTTTGATATAGCATCATATTTTTTTTCCAACCGCCGGGTTAAAGGGAAGGGGACGGTGGCTTCCAAAGTGGGGCGCTTTTTTACCAAAGTGCAAAAATACTATGTTCGTCGACGAGAGAGGCATAGGTTGTCTTTGCAAATCATATACAGAAGGGCATCTTCTAAAACGTCAGCACGATGCCAACCGTCTTTAAAAATGTTTTTTCAAATATGTTCGAATCCAAGAACAGTAATTACATTACATACCTTTATAAGACTTTTCACTCTCAAAAAATGGCTCCAACGTAGGCTGTGCAACGTCTGTCTTTTTGACGAATTTTTATCTTCATTTGCATCCTTTTTCATATTATGGTGGAGTTCAAGGCCTTCCAATATTTGTTGTGTTCCCTGAATGGGACACAACCAAAGAACACAAAGTACATTGCGCTTTTTTATCAGAAAAAATAAAGTACGACTTTTGCTCCTTTGCTTGGCGCCATGTCGCTTCACGCTCGTTTACAGAAATGAAACCGAAAAATATCGGATTTCAAAGTATCGATACCGCCGATACTACCTCTTCAAAATAACGATACAAAAAATGTCAAATTTGAAGTCAAAATTTTGATAATCGATATATCGTATCGGTATCGTGCATCCCTACTGCTCGGTGAGGACAAATGGAACAAAATTTTTTGATCTTTTTGCGCACGACCACAGAACATGTAATTCAAATTCGGTTAAAAATGTAAGGAAAAAAAATTCCGCTCGATTTTTGGCTAACCGCAAGAATGCATTTTTTCTCCGCTGTCCAACTTCAAAATCTGCTAGATCTAGCCGAAAATCTGCTGATCAGGCATCACGCTTTTTATAATGATCCTTCAGATTATTTCGTTATACTTGTTTCCACCACATACATATGGCAATTTCACCACATAGAATACTTATGGCCTTATTGGAATTTTCAAATATAGAAATATTGGAAGTAATAAAGAAGTTATTAAGAGTTGAAAATTTGCTTCGACGTATTGTCTCAGTAAGGGCGAAAGGGTTAAAATAAATCGTCATAAAATCACTTACTCCGCACACAAATCCGCTGCTCCACGAAAAAGCGGTCAAGTGCGAGTCTGAGTAGAGTTAATATTATAAAAATTAAAAATTTACTATGTAGCATATTTTCAAGGACTGAAAAAAATCATTAATTTCAATTTCTATTTCTTTCATTTTGTTCAAATTGTGATTTTTTTTTAAAACTCAGAAAATAATCATTACGTTCAGATTTCTATTTTTTCTTTCAAATATAAAACTTAAATTTCGTTTTATATTTTTTTCGCTTAAAAATATAAATAATTTCTGATTTTTATTTTTTCGCTCAAAAATAAAACTTAAATTTCGATTTTATATTTTCACTTGAAAAAAAAATCATTTTCTGATTTTTTTTTTCGCTTAAAAATAACACTTAAATTTTGATTTTGATCTTTTACAATCAAAATTAATTTTGAATTTTTTTTCGCTCAGAAATAAAAATCAATTTGATCAGTTTTACTTATATCATTTTTGGGAAGCCTATATTACACCTTTTCCGAAGGAAAGGGTATACCTATTAAGTTTGGCACGGAGTTTGTAACAGACTAAAGGAGTCGCGATAGATATAGACATTTATATATATACATATTTATATATAATTCTTGATCAGGGTGACCAAGGAGTCGATCTAGCCATGTCTGTCTGTCAATCTGTCTGTCGGTCACAAATTGATTTGCACTATATTGAATTGAGTGTTTCGCAGGTAGATATAAAGTCCTCTTACATTAAACTTTGGCCATAGCCACCATTCGTGCAATTTTGCAAAATATAATTTGCATTATTTTGAATCGTGAATTAGCAGCCATATATAATTCTCTCTTATGGTGGCAATGGAAAAAATAAATAAAATTTTGCAAAATTTCGCGATTGGTGCTCATGGTCAAATTGTACCGTAATAATAACTTTTTTGTGAAGCCTTCTTTCAAAATTATATCGTACATTTATCTACGCGTTAACAGCTTTCACACGATACCCATTTCACAATTTCAAGCTAAATGGTTTAAATTTGTCAATTTCTCTGTGCAGTTACTGTTGCCTCCAAAATGGAAAAGGCCATAATCGATACGACAAATGGAAACCGGCTATTACCGATGCTCAATGATCAAGTCAAAATGCATGCTACGAAACCCTAATAGTTAATATTAGTGATGCCACGAATAGTGGATTTGGCCGAATACCGAATACCGAATATTCGGTCAACCTCTCGGCCGAATAACGAATATTCGGCAACCGAATATTCGGCACGTAGTAAAGACAGCTTGGGCCTACTCGTGACTAGCTGGAGTCAAGGCAAAAGCTGCCGCTGAAAAAATTGCCCACTGTTTATAATGTTTTCGAAGAAAATTTAGAAGAAGCTAGCGTACATTTAATATTTCTAAAGAATAAAATGCAAATGTGCTGTATTTTTAGTTCTCGTTAATTAAATTTTTTTACGTTATTGTGAGAAAAATTTAATTTGTAGTTACTGCTGATTTTTTTAATAAGTTATTTCTACTATTCGGTATTCGGCCGAATGTTTTAACTATTCGGCCGAATACCGAATACTGAAAAATGACGCCGAATAGGCCGAATACCGAATAGTGGCCGAAGATTCGTGGCATCACAGTTAAATGTAATCCACATGTATATATGCTTGTATATAAATTTCATTTCAAAATACGCTCTCTCGTTTCGTTTCATATTTACGCACATACACACTGAACGAAAAGTATGCCCCTAAAATGAGTAAAAAATTCCTCAATTTAAGTAAATGCATTTTCCGCAAATCTGGTTAAATTTTCCTTCAAACAGAGAAATTTTCCCCAGTTGTAGTAAAACCGTACTTATTTCAAGTTAGCTCGAAATTAGGACGGACTCAAAACAAGTTCAACTTTTTCCTTGGATTGAGTATGTTAAAATACATGAAATTGAGGGCAGTTTCTTTTGATATGGAGGAAAAACGTTTTTATTGTAAGAAATAATGCTTTTTGTAGAGGTTAATTTTAACTTCGATTCAGTACAGTATTTTCCTGAAAATGAAAACGAATTTACCCATATAAATGAAAATTTTACTTTATTTCAGGTATCGTTTTCAAATGGAGTAAAAACGTCTTCCAATCGAAAACGAATTTACCTAAATCAAGTAAAATTTTCTTCCATGTTGAAAAGAAATTTCCTAAAAATAAGTAAAAATTTCTTTAAAATGAATAAGACGTTCCTAAAAATGAGTAAAAATTTCCAAAAATAAGTAAAATTTTCCTCAAAATGAGTAAGCATTTCCTAAAACTAAGTAAAAATTTCCTAGAAATGAGTAGAGTAAAAATTTCCTCAAAATGAGTAACCATTTCCTCAAAATGAATAAAGAGTTTCTAAAAAAGAATAAAAATTTCCTCAAAATGAGGAAAAATTTCCTAAAAATAAGTAAACATTGCCTAAAAATGATGAAACATTTCCTCAAAACAAGGAAGCATTTCCTCAAAATGATGAAACATTTCCTCACAACGGGGAAACATTTCCTAAAACTAAGGTAACATTTCTTCAAAAATGAGTAGAGTGCCAATTTCCTCAAAAAAGTAAACATATCCTCAAAGTGAATAAAAATTTATTCAAAATAAGCAAACATTTCCTAAAAAATAAGAATAATTTTCCTGAAAATAATTTAAGGAGAATAATTTTTAAGCGTGGGCATCAGTATTCAGTTTAATTCAGTTGCGTAGTTGCTGTCGAAAGGAATGGTGGCGCGTCTGATCGGTTCGAACATTTAGCTTCGGCGTGTTTTTTTGTTGTATATTTTATGCAGTTTTACGCAAAACATTTCGGAAACGAGTAATTGCAATATTAACGTATTTGAAAACAGCGCGATGCGCGAAGCCATTGTATTAACGGAGGAGGACAGCAATTCTTAGTGCTTCTGCGTAAATTAAAAGGAGACATTTTCTTCAACATTCTGAATCATTCTGTATCAAGGGAAATTTTTGTTTTGTTTTTGCACCACTGGTTTAAAAGGTACCGTTATGGAGTTATGGAGTTTTGTATCTAATTTGAGATATTTTAAAAGATTAAAAAATTTTCGAATTTAATTTCCTTTTTCTATGGAAAATGCATCATCATTTAAGTGTTACAACTCAATAACGGTACCAGTGGTGCAAAAAAAAAAAAACTTCCCTTGATATAAGCTATCGCATGTTAAAATGATGCGTAAAGTTTCCCGGGCACCCTGTATATATCTTAGAACAAGAATCCACAAATGTAAAAAAAATGATTTATAATACAATAAAGAACAATTTTCTTCATGAAAGATAAGAAATATATCACAAAATTGTTATTCATTTTTAGGAAATTTGTATTTCATTTTGAGGACAATTTTACTCATTTTGAGGAAAATTTTATTCCTTTTGAGGAAAATTTTACTTATTTTTAGGAAATGTTTACTCATTTTCAGGAAAATTTTACTTGTTTTGTGGAAATGTTTCATAATTTTTAGGAACATTTTACTTATTTTGAGGAAATTTTTACTCATTTTAAGGAAATTTTTATCATTTTTAGGAAGTTTTTACTCATTTTTAAGAAAATTTTACTAAGTTTTAGGAAATGTTTACTCATTTTTTGGAAATTCTTACTCATTTTGAAATAATTTGTACACATTTTTAGGAAATTTTTATTCATTTTGAAGAAATTTAACTCGTTTTGAAGAAATAATCGATAACTACTTATTCCATTTGAGGAAAAATGGACTTATTTCAATTCCAAATGAACTCAGATGAAAGAAATTTTTTTCCTCTATTTAAGGAAAAACTTGGTTTCAATTTGAGTATGCTTTTCTATGGCGCCTATCATGATCAATTTCCTATAAATTGAGTTCATTTTACCATGGTTTCAGGTAAACTTTTTTTTGGGTGCATAAACACTATGCGCTAACCGACTCTGCAATTTAAAATCAATCGACAACGAGAAGGCCGAAGTGTTTAAACAGAATTTTTTTTTAGTTCTTTTCCTTTCTTTGCGCTTTGTTCCTTTTTTTTTGCCTTTGTCATACTATTCAGTAAAACCACATTTTTTACACTTTGCCTTATTTTCTTTATTAAATATTAATAAATTCATTGCTTCAGTTCACATAGCTTCAATAGTTTTTTATTTAAATTCAATTTCAAGAAGAAAAAAAGTTCTAAAGAAGTCTGAAAGAAATTGGTATAATTTCTCGCGTCAACAGTTACCATTCAATTTTCGCGGTTAGTGGTAAAGTCATTCTTTTCAAATTAGAGCCTACTTTTTTCTTCAAAATAATGAAAGTCAAAAGAAAAAAAGTTGAAAGAAAAAAAAAAAATCGAGAAAAAATTATTATTTCTGAGTTTAAAAAATAAAACTTATAACAATTACAGTCCTGGTATGTCTGTTAGACCCAATTTACCCCAATCTTCTACAGGGTACAGACAGAGAGAGAGAGAGAGAGAGGAGAGGAGAGAGAAGAGAGGAGAGAGAGAGAGAAGAGAGAGAGAAGAAAAAAAGAGAGAGAGAGAGAAAGAAAAAGAGACGGAGAGAGAGAGAAAAAGAAAGAGATAGTCACCCGGGACCTAGGACTTAAATTTACATAAGTACCTTTATAACATAAGATAAATTCCAGTACTCAATACCTCAAACAAGAGACATCAAAGACTTTTCAGATCTATATGAAGCGAATAAAAAATAAAAAAAAATAGGGACACTCTGGGGTCGGTCTAAAATATAGGGAATTTCTCAAAAACTTTCAATTGGGAAAACCTTTTTTTTCTGATTTGTGTTAGGCATTGGACGTACTTAGGATTGGATTTAGAGAGTCCATTTCAAGAAATTATCTGGGTATGTACTTAAAAATTAAAGAATTTGGAAATATAGAAATATTGGAAGTAATAAAGAAGTTATTAAGAGTTGAAAAATTGCTTCGACGTATTGTCTCAGTAAGGGCGAAAGGGTTAAAATTAATTCGTCATAAAATCACTTACTCCCCAACACAAATCCGCTGCTCACGAAAAAGCGTCAAGTGCGAGTCTGAGTAGAGCGAATATTATAAAATAAAATTTACTATGTAGCATATTTTCACTAAACGACAGATTGATTGTTAGCAAAAGTACGTTTTGTGATTGATAAAAGGGTTTTTCAATTCTTAAGTCCACTGAATAACCGTATAAACAAGTGAAAATTTGAAGAGAGTAGTTACTGAATATCTTGAAAACTATAATAAATAAAAAAAATTAATTTGATCACTGCTGGTGGGGGCCCCCACGTGGTGGAGGCCCGGTGCCACTGGCCCCCCCCATAATCCGGCCCTGAGTACAAGTAATCAAAAGCATATTTTAAACTTTAAAACAACAATTTACATGACTTCAAAGTATGCTGTGGGGCAATGGTTTAATATATTATATTGACCTAATTGTTTTTCATTTTTCTTAATATGAATATTTTCTATCATCCTTCCGCTCCCCCACTGAAGCATTACAACTCAGATGTAATTTAAATTTCGCAATTCCTCTTCGGCTCTTTTGGAGTTAGCAAACAATTTAAGTTTCTTACCAAGTTTGTGTAATAAATAGGTAGCATTCCTAAAAGAAATGCCTCAATATTTATGGTCGGTCATGTACCTTCATTTTGCGCGACTGAGCTGAGCAAACGACCAAGAGATCATCGGGACAGCCGGAAGGGAACTTAAGCAAAATAAAATCTTTAAAAAAAAATAAAAATAAAATAGAATTAAATATTGAGAAAATAAAAAATTAAGAACAAGTACATAGTTGAGATTTTTCGTTTCAACAGCCAAAGTGCAAAGTCATGGATGAGTGGCTGGATGTAGTGCGCCATGCTGGACAAGAAACATTTTGCTGCCTTCGATTTTTCAAGCTGCAGCAACAATTTCAAATGTGGGAACGCAATTGGATTTTTAATTGAATTTCCAAAAGTTTGTTGTCCCGAAAATTCCGTGGCTTATTTGAAATTTGAAACATTATGAGCCAGGGAGAGCGAAAAAAAAGTCAGCACGAAACGCTTTGAGGCAAAAGATCACCAGTGGGCTTAATCCTCGTACCATATGTATCGACTCGAACTGTAAAAGTTCATAGGAAACATTTGCTATTTTGAATTGCATTGTTGCGACCTTGACTTCAAAGCAGACATTGTCTCAATAAAACCACCAAAAAATATGCGCAATTTTATGACGAAGTCGAACAATGTTCGGCGCACCGCCCTTAGAGAAAATCACAATAATGAAGCAAGTGTTTGACTATTCTCAAGAATTACAATCGTTTAATTTTTAGCCATATTTTTTAGGTTTTAGCTAATTTTAATGAAGAAAAATGAAGGGATTTTGAAAGGCTTTAAAAATAGTTAGGCATTAAAAATACGCAATATTTGTACGGAATGACTTTCACGGGTGTCACGGGTGGGACCGCTTCTCGTGGGATTACCCAAAAGCGATAATCAATGCACAGTTTATCCATTTGGTCTTGTAGTTTTGTTTTTAAGCTTTCTCATTCACCTTTTTGGGGCTATCTCCAGCTCTGTCAGAAATGAGAAACTTCATATAACAACACTCCAGAAAATTTCTGATTCATTTCTGAAGCGTTTTTTTTTTATATGTATGAAGTTTTTCATTTCTAACAGAACTGGAGATAGCCCCTAACCTTACGCTCAGATGCCGATTTAATTTATTTGTAAGAAACAGCCGACGTTTAGATCTAGTGACTTTGTTATAGAATATTTTTGCATTCGTATAGTTAAAATTTAAAATTCTCAGTCGTTTTGACATTTAGAACCAGCAATTAGACATTGAGAAAACGAAATTGCTTTAGCAATACTTTTTATCATTCGATTAGTTTAACTGCCGCTTATTGAATCTAGACTTTGACCGGACATTCAGAAAACGGGCATAAAAACACAAAAATTTTAAAATTTTACAATTTCTCCAACTCATTTCTCATTTTGAAAATATCGCGTACTGAGGTTTTTTAAAATGTTTCGCGCAGGATTGGAGGTGCTTTTCAGATTCGTGAAGCTTTCCGAAAAACGTTCGAATTGATGGCAACTGTTGAGACGTTCGGATGTGATACAGCAACTTGCGAATCAACGTTTTCGTTCAATAGGCGATCATTAGGCCCCAGCGCCTGACAATGGCCCAATGGCTCGCATGGCCGATCTTGTGTACTTGGCGTTCGAAAGACATCGTACGAACGCATTGAATATGGGCATTTCTATGATGTCGCACGTGACAATAGTACACATTTCAACTAGAAAAGAAGTCATAATATAATGGTTTTTATTTAGACAATAGGTCTAATCTCTAGAGCTTGATTAGCCTTATAATTTGTGCAATGGGCGATTTCGGCCAGTTTTGCTCGTTTTCAAGATAATTATATAAAATCAAGGCATTCGCATGTGACAAAAAACAGAAGTTGTTTTCGGGAGCACCAATTCAAATGCCGATTTCAGCGAATCTTGAAGCAATATTTCGATGGGATAAATTTTAGAATATTGGGCGTGGATATCCCTTAAAACCGGACTTGATTGTACTCAAATCCGATTTATACTTTTTTAAAAATTTAGTTTTAATCTCTGTCGCACGTGACCCTTTTTTCCGCTATGGTATCAGAGATGGGCATAATGCACTAAATATGTAGTGCACTGAGAAATTGCACTAACAATACTTGCTTAGTGGTAGTGCTAATTAATTTTGAACTATCAATAAAATATTTAGTGCAAGTGAAAACGATTTGCACTACCACTAAATTTGCACTAACACTACTTGCTTAGTGGTAGTGCAAATTAATTTTGAACTATCACTAAAATTCTGTATGGTATTTGCCTGTTTTCTGTTCTTCTTTTTCAGGAAAAATGTAGAAACGAGTGAGTTAAGAAGGTTTTTAGGCAGTTATTTTGTACATTAACAAAATTATACAACGAAATTCAGTAATTAGGAATATTAAACAAAAATTTTTTTTTCAGAATAATATGGAGTTGAAATTTTACATCATACTTCTTAAAATTTTTCTTCCACCGTTTGTTGTTCTCTTTATTTTTTTCGCCACTGTTTCATTCATCAAAATTTAAGCAAGTGCACATGTAACATAAGTTACCTGCACAAAAATATGCTATGGCAGCATTTTTGTCTGTATTTGTAAAAATTTTCTTTTAATTGCATTCAACTTACCCCAGCTAGCTTTTTCGAAATTTTTGATCAAAAGCGAGTCTTTTTCGAGTCGCCTTTCTGATTAAAAAACAAAATGCGCTCGTTTTCTGATCAAAAATGATACTTTTATCGGGAGAAATTGGAACCCTAGCCGCGACTCTTCTTAGGGAGTCATATTTGATATCATTTGCGAGTCATTTTCGAGTAATATTTGTTATCATTTTCGAGTCATATTTGTTACTATTTTCGAGTCTTCTACGACTCATATTTGCTATCATTTTCGAGTCTTCTACGACTCATATTTGCTATCATTTTCGAGTCTTCTACGACTCATATTTGCTATCATTTTGGAGTCTTCTACGACTCATATTTATAGTCATTTGCTTTCTAAAAATAAAAAAAAATAAAAAAAATTTTTTTAATCAATTACACAATTTTTGGCTTTTCCGTGTATATGTTATGATGTTATATGTATTATTATTATGAATTCAAAATTTTTTTTTCCTTTGCCGGTATGTGGGATTTGAACCTAGGAACTCTCGTTTTCTAGTCCTGTGCTCACCCGTCGACACCAAGCATTCCAAATCGAAAGTCATGGAAATTTTTCGTTTATAACTTAAAGTCAAATTCCATTCAATTCAATTTTGAGTCAAATATTGAGTGACATATTATATAAGACAGAAATAATTTGAATGATCATATTTGAATCCCATACGTGATTAATTGGCGATTGCTCGATTTTTTGTTTTTGTAATTTGAATACGACTGTTTTGAAACATATTTAAGAGTCGTTTTCGAGTCTTCTTTTAATCGTGCATGTGATCGATCAATTTTCAATCATCGAGAGGGCTCGAAAAAGACCACTGTGTTATTGAAATACGAGTCGCTTTTGAAACATATTGGAAAGTCGTTTTCGAGTCTTCTTTTAATCGTGCATGTGATCAATCATTTTCTAATCATGAAGGGGGCTCGAAAAAACTCGTAAATTAATCTTCTCAAAAACAGTCTTCCAA
>CM035806.1:173239965-173253343 GCA_020466095.1 Chlorops oryzae | reverse complement strand
TCAAAATTGGTTTTTACATAATCTCTCTTCTCTTTACTAACTCTAGAAGTTGCCGTTCATTAATGCGAGAAATCATCGGCGACAAAGTTTTGCTTGAAGGCGAGGTATGTTTGGGGAAGTGGTATGGGAGCGGTTTTTTCTCTTCGAAGTGCGTCCCGCCTCGAACCAACTTAGTCGCCGACGATTTGTCGCCTAATATAAATATTCAATATCAAAAAATTTAAGTTCAAAAATGCTTTAATTCGTTGTTACATATTGAATAGGTTTCACTGTGACTTAGGGGCTGTTTCCACTACAGACGCATTTAGCATTTTTCAGCATTTCTAAAAAATGCTCAAAAATGCGGCTTTGAATTACATGTAATTGTTGTTGTTCTTAAAACAGCATTTTTCAGCATCTTGAGAAAATGCGATAAAAATGCTAAAAACCGTCTAGTTTTCATTGATATTGTCTTCAAATTTTTAACATTTCAAAGCCTACTTCAAAGCATTCAAATATTTTTCCAAACAAAAATTCAAATTTTCACAAAATGCTAAATGCGAAACGCAGTGGCAACGGGTCTAGCATCTTTAAAGATGCAAATGCTAAATGCGGTGTAGTGGAAATAGCCCCTTAATTGATATTTATAGTACCAATTCGTGGATAGGTTGCAACATGTTTTCTTCCCCCATTTCTGATCGAATGCGAGGAAGTAATGGCAACGGATGATGTTCATGGACGTCTTGTTTTCATTCATGAAACAAAGGTGACATTATTAGACTTGCCTTTTGTGGAATGTGATTGAGACAGCAAGTGAACATATTTTGAAGGTCAAAGTCGCTCCCTCGTTCAACAAAATTTAAAGAAAAAAGAGAGAGAGAGAGAGAAAGAGAGAGAAAGAGATAGAGATAGAGAGATAGAGAGATAGAGAGATAGAGATAGAGAGAGAGGTAGAGAGAGAGAGAGATAGAGATAAAGAGAGAAAGGGATAAAGGGATTAAGAGAGAAATTGAGAAAGGGCTAAAGGGATTAAGCGATTAAAAGAGAAATAGACAAAAGTAGAGAGACAGAGAGAAAGAGAAAAAGAGAGAAAGAGAGACAGAGAAAAAGAGAGAAAGAGAGAAAGAGAGAGAGAGATAGAGAGATAGAGATAGAGAGAGAGGTAGAGAGAGAGATAGAGATAAAGAGAGAAAGGGATAAAGGGATTAAGAGATTAAGAGAGAAATTGACAAAAGTAGAGATACAGAGAGAAAGAGAAAAAGAGAGAAAGAGAGACAGAGAAAAAGAGAGAAAGAGAGAGACAAGAAAGAGAGATAGATAGAAAAATAGAAAGATAGATAGAAAGATATTTAGAAAGATAGATAGAAAGATAGATAGAAAGATAGAAAGAGATAGAAAGAGATAGAAAGAGATAGAAAGAGAGAGAGAGAGAGAAAGAGGAGGAGAAAGAGAAATTGAAAGAGAGAGAGGGAGGGAGGGATGTATGGAGTAAATTTTTGCTGTTTAAAACATCGTCCAAGATTGTTGGACTTAACCAACAGCTTTGTCGTTTTGAACACAATTGTATCAAATTTAATACTTTCAAAATCACATAATACAATTAAACGCTGTCTCTCAAATGGATACAATTTTGTGAGACATCAAAATATCGATATATATTATCTGTTAAAAAGTTTATCTTTGAAAATAAAATTAAAATTTTTTAAAATTGAAAAACATTGAAAAATTAATTTACAATAAATTAAATGTATAAAAAATTTAAATCTGGCTACGAAAAAAAATTAAGTGAGTGGCAACGCTGGCCACCAAATGTTCCCCGGACGTCGCTTACCGATTCATTACAATGTCATCGATGATCGACGGAATGTCTTGTGCGGCTCAACCTCTTAAATTTTTTCATTGAAATAAGAAGAATTTATTTAAGAAGGATTTTTGTTTTTTCGTTTTAATATCTTTCATCGTTTTGCATCTGATTGTCTAAAAGAATTGACTGTACCGCAAAATATTTTGATATTTCACCTCCGGCTGTTGTTTGTATTTACCAAATTTCAATGAAATTTCTGTGTTCCCTTGGTCCTTTGGTATATACTAGAGCCCTGCACAAGTATGCTTGCTTTTCAATGACAACAAATGATCTAGTGAAGAGAACAATGCTTGCAAAACAAAGAGTGCGATTAAAATGCTTCGCATTTGAATCAAGAGAGAGAGAGCGTGCATTTTATGCATTTTGTTTTTCCAAAGCAAACCTGAACTGTGCTTGTTCACTACCAAAGCCTCTTCTGCTTTGCTTTTTAAAACCAAAACAGCGCGCTCGCTTATATTTCAGTGAGTGCACTAAAACATTCGATGTTTTTTATTTGGCTGTCTTGTGTTGTTGTTGCTGTATTTTTCTCTGAATGCACGCATGGTTTACCTTTATTGTTTTAGAATTTACTGTTGTTTTCGAATGCGTATAGGTCAAGCTGGTGAAGAATTAAATGAAAATAAATTTAAAAACCGATTAGCACTGCGTTTGTGCTAGTGTGTAACACCTAAAACCAGAAAATATATTATATTAATATATTTACAGAAATATACATTTTTATCGAAGGAGTGAGCTTTATTGACGAAATTTGGTATGTAGGTTTGTGGGGACATGAGTAAATTCAAGTTCGATAGTTGATCAGATCGGACCATGTTCAAATAAACAAGTAAGGGGTTGTTATAGTCAGGCAAGCCTGACTATAGAATACCCACAGACACACATGTTTTCAAAAAATTTTTAATATCAAGAGGTTGTTTTAGACCATAAGGGGCCCTTTACCGACTTTTGATAGATTTCTATTTGAAAACTGCCCCTTTGCCACGCCCACTTTCCAATTTTTTGAAATCACAGTAATTGCCCTTTAAAGATTTTAAAATTACTAAATTTCATCAAAATATGGAAAAAAACTTCGATTTTAGAGCATTTTTGTTGTTTTTGTTACAGACCCTAGTACTGGAGGTCCCCTAAAAATGGTCCGATCGGTCCATTCTCGAAATTGTTCTTACTCATGTCCCCGTTAGCACGCATACCAAATTTCTTCAAGATAGCTCAACTCCTTCGATAAGAAAACTGTAATACAGACAACGGACGGACATGTCTAAATCGAATCTCCTGCTGACGCTGATCATTTCTATATATAATTTTAATGGTCTATCTCGATGGTTCTGGGTGTTAACACAACCACACAAACGCAATATACCCCGACACAGAGTGTGTCGGGTATAAATATATTGTATACATACGTATACATATTAGGTGCAGTAAAAGAAATCCATTATTTTTACAATAGATGGTGTTATTTATCTGCACCTCGCGTTGTAAAGTCCGATCGTGTTCCCTAGGGGGCATTAGAAAGATGACAGTTCCTACTAAAAAAGCTTTTTTGACACTTTTTTATTGATTGATTCAGTTTTGTTTGAGAGCTTGTCAAAGATGGACATCAGCAAAGAGAAAATTCGCTACATTTTACAGTTTTTCTTCGATAAGGGAGAAAACGCAACCAGGCGGCTGAAATGTGAATAGCGTTTATGGACCTGAACTGTAACAGCCAATCAAGCGCAATTTTAGTTTCGTCGATTCCGTTCCGGTAACTTCGATGTCAAGGATGCACCACGCACTGGAAGGCCATTGTCGAAAATGTCGATAAAATATGGAAATTATCGAGTCCGACCGTCTTTTAGCATTGTTTCGATTGCAAAAGAGCTAAAGATTCAAAAAAAAACCGTTTGGAACCATTTGAATAAGGCTGGATACACAAAGAAGCTCGATGTATGGGTGCCCACGATTAACGCAAAAAAACCTCATAGACCGAATTTCCATCTGCGAATCGCTGAGAACCGCAACAAAATCGACCCATTTCTGAGCGGTTGGTGACTGGTGATGAAAAAATGGGTCACTTACGACAACGTCAAGCGAAAACGGTCGTGGTCGAAACACGGTGAACCGGCGGAAACGGTGGCCAAGCCAGGATTGACGGCAGGAAGGTTTTTGCTGTGTGTTTGGTGGGATTGGCAGGGGAATTATCTACTATGAGCTGCTCCCATACGGCAAAACTCTTCTCGGAACCTCTACTGTCAACAATTGCCGTCTGAAGGAAGCAATCGCCATAAGCGGCCAGCTTTGGCCAATAGGAGAGGAATTGTGTTCCATCAGGACAACGCCAGGCCACACACATCGATAGTGACTCGCCAGAGGCTCCGGGGGTTTGGTTGGGAGGTTCTTCTGTATCCACCTTATATCCGGACCTGGCACCAAGTGATTCCATTGTTCCTGTCCATGGCGAACAATTTTGCTGGTGAAACTTCGCTTCAAGAGAGGCTTCTGAAATTCGACTGTCTCAATTTTTGCTAATAGGAACGAGGTCTTCTATGAGAGAGGCATAATGAAATTACCTTTAAAATGGCAACAAGTTATCGAACAAAACGGCGCAATTTGACCTAAATCGGGTCATTCTAACTATCTTAAAATAAAGCCCTCAATTTAATGCAAAAATAATGGATTTCTTTTTACTACTAATATGTATGTAATCTACACATCAATCAATTTATTTTTGTCTTTTAATTGCGATTGAAAATTAAAAAATTGTGGAAAAAAAAAACCTCAAATGTTCTTAATGCCTTACGTTCTAACATACTTCATAAAACAATAACAAAAGTAAGTTTTTATTTTTTTACTGCTCTGCACAGTACTTTCAAATAATTGGGTTTGCAAACACAGTTGAAATCAAACTCTTACTCGCGCGCTATTACGCGCTCTTGTTTCATTTTGTTTTCATTATAAAAACAAAGCAGTTATCGTGCACTGGGCTTGTTCGCCAAGCCGAACCAAGCACAGTGCTTGTAAAATATCAAATGTGCTTGAAAGCGTTTCAAGCATACTTGTGCAGGGCTCTAGTATATACTATGCAAAGTTGCTTGTTTTTCACGTGAGCACTTTACTCTGTTTTGTCTGATCCTTGCTTTTATGCTTGTGATTGCTTTTGCTGTTGCTATTCTTTTTTTGTTTTTGTTGTTGTTGTTTTTGTTGCTATTGTTCCCGTTGCTGCTGCTGCTGCTGCATTCGATTTATAGTAAAATTGCAACGAAGCAATAAGTACGCAAACGAGTTGTAAATTCGAAAATTTCCCTCTCGTTCCACATTCTATTTTGCCACCCTACCATCGCCCATCCATCGTTCCTCTTTTTTTGTTGTTTAACATGCGAAAAAAGGGGGTTGCTTTGGAAAATACTTAAGCGTCGTTCGGGCGTGCTTGCTGTGAAACGTTGAAGATAAATGCAGTCACGCTACAGGAAACCGCAAAAACACACACACACAGAAAAGCGCACATGCACCACAAATGCGATGGCAGTGCAGTGTCAATGGCCAGCACAAATGAACGCGCGAGCTTGTAAACGGGCGACTTCTTTCCGCCTGGAATTTTCATTTTTATACTTCATTCAATCGAGCTCTGATCTGCGTGTGTGTGAGTGTATGTGGGTGTGTGCGTATGTGCGTATACTCCACGTAGGAAGATTGGGGTTGTTGTGAGTCGAAAAGCGTCACGTCACACTCTAACGTCACGCTACCAGCTCTAAGTGCGAAAACATATAAAAACAATTAAACGATCGGAAGCTCGCAAATACAGCAAACAACAACAACAGCCAGAGGTTCTTATGCAATTAACGCAACGTATGCAAGAACCGAGCAAGCGGTCAGCAATCATAAGCAACTGCATAAGCTGTGCATAAGAGGTTCAACGCCTTCAAACGCCACTGACCGACGTCAATAACGAAAGCCGAAATAGAAACACATCAATAAAGCTATTGGCGTAATTCGCAACAACAACAACAGGCGATCGAGAAGGGCAACCCCGCAACGTACGCAAGAAGTTACAAGCCGGTGAACAGAACAACAAGAGCCAAATGCATCAACAACAAGTGCATCGTAGGCACACCGGCAGGGGAATTTCGAAGTCATACTAATGAAATCAATCAATATCCAATATTACTAGATCGGCAATATTGATCTATTGAAGGGAGCTTCGATCTATGGAAAGGCTCTTGCAATTTGGAATCGAAAGTGAACAAAACAGATCTCAACTTTGGCGCACCTTTTACGAGCCAGGACGACAAAGTGTGGATCTCAGTGTACTAGGAACTAGGGCAGTCAAGTAAGCCAGAAAGGATTGTTAAATATAAAGAAAAAATACTTTAATAAAGAATAATTATAATTGAATTCAAGGACGTTTTTATTTGTGGTCTTTGTTGACGTCCATCCCGAGCACACAACAGGTACATTGGACCCTAGAGAGTAGTTCTCGAATATAGAAAAAAGAACTAGTACACGAATAGAACACGGACAATGAAGACTAACTACCATGTACTCTCTCCTGCGGACGCTTTTGAGCATGCTGCAGTGATCCTGCTTCTCAAATAGTTTCCTCTTAAGCGGAAACCTCTGTTAAGCGGATATATTTTGCGGCCCGGTAGGTGTCCCTTAAGAGAGAGTACACTGTATGAGTTGTAGTTTCGTATTCTTAGCTAACACCAAAATGTACTCTGAGATATATATTATACCAATTTAAAACCCATCCTAAAATGAATTTTTTCATTTAAACTGTTTTCCTTTCATCAGAATTTTGAACTTTGCACACAGCTTATTATCAATTAAGCAACAGGATCTTGAAAGTTTCATCAAAATCGGCCACGCCCACCTCAAATGGCAATCATAACAATCCCTTACCCTAAAAGTATGCTATTGAAATTTTTGGAAATTTCTAGTGCAATTGTCCGGGGTTTTTGTCCAAAAAATTTTTTTTTTCTAAAAATATCCAATTTATGTCGAGCATTTTTTCTATAATATTGGGCATTCCACGTTAAAAGGACAGCGAACAAAAGTTGATGTTTTGAAAATTGTTCATATTCGGCTCAATTGTACCTCTAGTGAATTTGAATTAAGGGGTAAAAAGTTTTTTGTTGTATTGCTCTTAGTTTTCGAGATATAGGCTTCTAAAGATCGACGAAAATAAAGAAAAGGTTTTTTTGCATGCTAATTTTCGAATAAAAAATTGTTTTTTGCAAAAACAAAAAGTAACGATATGTAAAGGAAATTTATTGAAATTTTTTGATAATACAGTCGAACTTCCTTATAATGACGTCGCATGGGACCAGAAAATCACTTCATTATACATATAGAAATTGCATGTTAACCCTGCTGGTAGCTTAAGAAAGTAACACTAAATGCTTTAGGGACCATTTGGCCCGCGGTGTATTTTTCATACAAAATATATAGTCAACATAAGAATTTGAATTCTTTACAAGAAGATTGTTATGGCTGAATGTAAATATATTTCATCAATTTCCAGATATTAGCCACAAAAAAATTGCATTTTGGACCAAATGGTCCTAAGGCACCAGCAGGGTTAAAGAACGAACCATAAACGAATTTCTCTATTCAACATTCGCCCTCTGTTATGTTTCGACGCGCATGATCTCTTGACGAAACGTTGCTCGTCTCGAAATCAGCAATAGAAAATTTCAATAAAGTTATATTAATACTCAATTATCCGTTAAGCATCAGCAGTTCCATAGCAATACCCTCCAGTAAGCGTGGGGTAAATGGCCTCGAGGCAAATAAAACAAACATCAAAAATAATTCTATGTCTTTTAAATATTGCAAATAGGAGTCTGGAACCAAAAAGAACTACTGTTTTACTATACCCAATTTACCAAATTGGTTCCCAAAGTGATTTTTAGCCCCATGCAATGTTAATTTATTAAAGAATAATACATAAGCAGGTGTATAAAGAAGAACCAACTGGTGGAATTAAATAGTTAAACTCTAGAGTTTAACTACTCGTTCATCCTGCAGGGTAGTTATACAGCTTGTTGAATTTAATTAATAAGCTTAAAGTATTATTTCGTAATTATTTATGTACTAGTATGCGCTCATGTTCTCATGCCTTATTTACTGTACCTCGAAAAGTTATGAATTCTGTTGAAAAGTAATGACGATTTAATTGGACTCTTTTGCGGTGTAATTACAATGTCCCGACCGTCCCGTAATCCGGATTCATTCATTCACAGAGCAAAAATTTATTCAACTCACTCGGACATTTTGGGAAAGCTCACAATTTGATTTCCTTCTTACTTAATTAGTTAGCGTGTGTGTGTGTATGTGTGTGTGCAAATGCGTTCGTGCGGCTTATCCAAATCAAGCATCGCAGCAAACTCCCAACCCTGGTTTGCCGCTCACCTCGTCCTCCCCAAAACAACATTCAAATGAATAACGCATGTGTGAAGGGGACTCAATTACGGACGCACGCACACACAATGTTATATTATTAAATTATATATATATATGTCAGGCCAAAAGACAAATTTTTTTTTTCCCTTTCATATCATAATTCAATACGAATGTAATAAGAACGTCAGCTGTTGGAAACGTGCGAGAAACTATTCATCCCATTTAAAGTATCCAAAGACAAGAGCCTTACGGCATGTGAAATATCATTAGAACGAGAGACGGACTCTGAAGGAACTATGTTTGAGTATCTGAAAATAATTGAAGAGAGAGAAAATTTTTAATTTGAAAATTGAACTGAAAATTGTGTTTTTTTTTTTAATACTGTTAATCTCTATGGAAGTGGGTGAAATACTTGGTATACCCGTCACATTCTGTGTCGAGGATATATTGCGTTCGTGTGGTTGTGTGTTACACCCAGAACCAGTCAAGATAGACCATACAAAATGTATGTGGAAATGATCAGCGTCACCAGAAGACTTGATTTAGCCATGTCCGTCGTTTCGTTTGTTTATCCGGCTGTCTGTCTGTCTCTCTGCCAATATGCCTGTCAGAGTGTGGCCTGTTCGTTTTAGTTTCCCAGCAGCAAATGGTAATAGCAAGGAAGGCAGTTGGTAATATCCAAGTGAGGGCGTGACCGCTGAACGCATCGCTGAATTTTAACACAGCGATGTCATTGGAAATTCTGGACTGAACGACTCGCTGAAGCAGTGGCATGAGTTGTTCAGCTCTTACGATTCATATGCATTAAAGCACCGGTTTAAGATATTAATGAGATTTTTTTTTATTATAAAAAAACAAAAGCTTCAAAATTAACGAAATATATAATATAAAATAATGAAAAACAAAAGAAGACTTCACAACATTTTAAAATAAATCAACAATGAAAAATTGATAATATTGATATAGTGAGAACATAGCAGATCACTTCAATAATGAAATTCCACTGCACGATGCTCAACGATTCGCGGCGACAAAATTTCCTGTTAATTTGGACAAAATTCAAAAATTCAAAAAAATTTATGCTCACCGATGCTTCGTATTTGTGTTTTTTGAATTCGGTTGTTGTTAGTCCAATAGCCCTGAATTCATCGCTTACTTTTTAATAAATAGTGTATGAGTCAGTAAGAACGCAAGTGTAAAAAAAAAAATCCGCGTCTCCTGCCTTGCAAGGCATAACTAACTCGCTTACCAATTTCAGGACTTAAAACCATTGCTACTGGGTTTCTAAACGAAGTCGTTGAGCTATCTTGAAAAAATCCACAATGCGTTTTCATTGAGACTTTAGTAAGAGCGAGCTGGAGAAAGGATTACATCGGGCCATTTTTAAGGCTAACTTCAGCCGTTATGAAAGTTGTAAGAAATGGTATAATATCAACATTTTTACGAAATTTGAAATTTGAGCAGAAAAGTGGTTGTGTCAAAGGGGGATGGGGGGAGGGGTTTTGAAAATTGTATACACATGAAGTTGGAATGGGACTTGAACGAATGTTGCCATGTATGGAATCTTTCACTCTATAGCCATAAACATGGCTTTGTCACAAAACTCGCATAAATTTGCTCTAAAATCTAAATTTTTCGTAATTTTTTATGAAATTCGAAATTGCAGCTTAAATATCTTCCGATTAAATATCGCGAAATCGGAAAAGTGGCTGTGGCATATGACGCTTGTTGATTTTCATGAAAACCTCAAGAATAATTTATCTTAATGGTCGTGGTCTTGGAATATATTTAAAAAAATATTTCAACAAATATAACTAACCAACAAACAGTCGAAATCGATTATAACAGACCGGGTTATAACAGACTACCACATATAGTAGACAAAGGCTCCGGTCCCCCTCCGGTGTTAAGGGCATATAGAACTATAGCTGCTACTTCGGCCAAATTTTGGCGCGAGCCACCATGTTTTGGTGAAAAAGTTCAACTTTGGTGAACCACGCCATAGCTCACACTATAGTTTGGTGGACCGCGTAATAGCTTTTGGCCGAAGTTGCAGCTATATTTCTATATGGTTATATAGCAGACTGTCTTCTATATGCGATATATTTCTATAACAGTAATCGTATACAACAGACAGATTGACCGGTCCCTTGAAGTCTGTTATAAACAATTTCGACTGTATCTGTGTCGGGGTACATGGAGTGCACCCACCGATTTGACGATCAGCTAGGAAAGCTGTGTTGATGAATGTGCATGGATTGCACCTATTGTAGAGTATGACTTGGAGCCGCTGGCCGATCATTTCTTTTTAGCCTCGAATGGTGAGATGGATTTGATAGTCTACGCGCGAGTGGATTCACGTGTGCTTGCAGTTTACAAAAATACTTTTCTTCGACTTTGGCGAACTCCATTTTAACCAGTTCTACGTTGAGCTCTCTATGGATGCGTTCATTTATAATAAGCCAAGGAGCTCCTGTAATAGTTCCCCAATAGAACAAAGTGCAACATATTTACACCATTTTCACATGATTTCAAAAGACAAGAAACGCTACAGGCACGCGTTTCTTATGATAGACAGAATCTAAACAGTTCTATAGAAACTAATGATTTCATTAAAATCTCTCACGTTCCAGTCATATTAACAAAATAGCAATGTTTCATCGTATGGTGACATATTCACCTCAAATTGATATCATATTGTGATATCATTGTATGCGGCTCAATTTCCCTCATTTGGTAATGCCTACATAATGTATAAAACGAAAGTAGTAGCAACTCCCAAGTCGGCGGGCTGCGCCTCGTTTTACAACATTTACCACTCGTGCAAAAAAAAGCTTCATTTCGACACTTGTATCGAAAATATCTATTATTTTTGAAATCATATAATGACAACAAAAATTTTTATTAAAGATTATTCTTATTGCGGGAGTATCTTTTACTCATTGTATGATTTCGTGACTATATATGTATGGCTACTCATAACTTCATCCAAATCGAGTCGAGACATGTTATCATTAAAATAAGCACAATTCTTTAATTGTTGATATCATGATAATGACAGCAACATAACAGGTTGGCTGATAAGTCCCCGGTCTAACAAAGAAAAACACATTTTTTTGCCAAAATTCGTTTTTATTATTCAACATAGTTCCTTCAAGAGCGATACAACGATTATAACGACCTTCCATTTTTTTATACCATTTTGGTAGTACTCTTCGGTTTTGCCTCAAAATAGGCCTCAGTTTCGGCGATCACCTCTTCATTGCAGCCAAATTTTTTCCTGCGAGCATCCTTTTGAGGTCTGAGAACAAGAAAAAGTCGCTGGGGCCAGATCTGGAGAACACGGTGGGTGGGGAAGCAATTCGAAGCCTAATTCATGAATTTTTGCCATCGTTCTCAATGACTTGTGGCACGGTGCGTTGTCTTGGTGGAACAAAACTTTTTTCTTCTTCATATGGGGCCGTTTTGCCGCGATTTCGACCTTCAAACGCTCCAATAACGACATATAATAGTCACTGTTGATGGTTTTTCCCTTCTCAAGATAATCGATAAAATTATTCCATGCCATCCCAAAAAACAGAGGCCATTCTTTGCCAGCGGACTTTTGAGTCTATCCACGCTTCGGAGACGGTTCACCGATCGCTGTCCACTCAGCCGACTGTCGATTGGACTCAGGAGTGTAGTGATAGAGCCATGTTTCATCCATTGTCACATATCGACGCAAAAAACTCGGGTGTATTGTGAGTTAACAGCTGCAAACACCGCTCAGAATCATCAACACGTTGTTGTTTTTGGTCAAATGTGAGCTCGCGCGGTACCCATTTTGCACAGAGCTTTTTCATTGCGTTCTCTTGGCCTCGATATGCTTGCGCCATGTCAATCTTTTGTCTAAGTGAATTCCGAGGTAGGTAAATTCTTCACATTGAGGGATGCGTTTGAAAAATATCCGGAGAAACTTTTCTGTTGAGCGTGAATGTTATATGCCGACATTTAAGCTCATTTATTTGAATTCGCCATTTAAATAGCCAGTCTTGGATGTCGTTGAGGTGCTTTTGGAGCTTAGAAGTTGCCGCACTTGTATCCTTGTGACAACTTAATATCGCTGTGTCGTCAGCAAATGTCGAAATTGATACTCGAACGCTGTTCGGAATATCTGCTGTATACAAAAGATAAAGAAACGGCCCAACAACATCCCTTGAGGGACTCCTGCATTAATTTCAAAAATTTTTGTTGTGAACGAATTATGTTTTACTTGGAAGGTTCTATGTTCTAGGTATGACTCAAATATCGCACGAACATTTACAGGAAGTAAGCTTCGGATTTTATATAAGAATCCTACATGCCAAACGTTATCGAAAGCTTGCTGGATGTCTAGGAATACTACTGAGCAATTTCATTCGTAATACGATTAACTTGCTCAATAGTGCCGTGTTGTTTTCTGAATCCAAATTGATGGGATGGAACAATACATATGTTGTTCTTGAAGAAATGGTGTTAATTTGGATAGCAATATTTTTTCAAATAACTTTGAAAGGCAAGGGAGGAGGCTAATTGGTCTGTAAGAGGAAGTTTGGGTAGGATCTTTTCCTGGCTTAGACATTATTTTAATTACCGAACGTTTCCAATCTTTTGGAAAGTATCCATACTTTATAATAAGTACAATTAAATAGGACTGTTAAAAATGATACTGCAACGAAAGGCAGCTTTTTTAACATTTTTGGAGTAATTAGATCATGCCTTGGGGCTTTTTTACAGACCAATTCATTTTTTATGGAATTATTAACTTCACTTGGTCCAATGTTAACGTGAATTCTGTGGGTGTTTTCAGTTTGAATTGGGAGATTGTGTTCAGTAGTGCTCGGATTTGGTTGAAAAACTTTACTGAAAATTTATGAAGGAAATTTATATTTGGAAAAAGCTTATAAATTACACTGTGGTAGTCGAAAAATAAAGACAAGGCCAAATTCAACGGTTTCCCCCTATTTCGGGCACGAGCTATGTAACACTTGAGTAAATGGGGTGTGTAGTGTGTTGGTAGAGTGTCGGGCTATCACTCCAGAGACCTGGGTTCAATCCTAGACAAGACATTTGCTTTTTTTTAAATTAATTTTTAGAATTTTCTTTGCTTTCGTTTTCGCTCCAGTAGAATAA
>CM035806.1:173217963-173234141 GCA_020466095.1 Chlorops oryzae | reverse complement strand
AGTGTGCAGGATTTTAGAGAATTTTCCAAGCTGGGCAGCGCTGCACATTGCCACTGCCGTATTGAAATTTGCTTCATATTAAACAGTGTCCTCAAAAATATTTGCTGATTTCGAAAATAGTCACTGCCTTATTGTAATACTGCCTTAAGTTCACATAAGTTGTGACTAAAGCAAAAGTTTTTCAAAATACATGGTAGGTAGGTAGGTAGGTTGGTGCGGCAGCTTATAGCTCACGTAGGCTCACAGATAGGCCCTTTGTGGTACCATAGAGACACGACTATCCCCTTTCTACTTCCTATGGAAGCCAATTTGACTTCCTGATGAACCGCGCGATGTCTGAAATTTTGATTTCTGACAGTTCGGTGAGGCTGGTCAGAAAGGTGTGTCCCAGTAGAGACAGTCTTTTTGACGCTAAGGCCGGGCACTGACACAGGAGGTGGAGAATGGATTCCTCCTCCTCTCCGAGCGACAGCTCCGAGCAAAAGTCATTGTATGGGGCTCCCAGCCTTGCGGCATGTCTGCCGAACAGGCAATGGCCGGTGAGAACTGATACCGTCTGATGGATGGAGGTGTTGCTGAGTTTCACCAGGTTACTGGATCGTCTCTTATTCAGAGACGGCCAGGTTTGTCTAGTGATCCTGCAGAAATCTTCTTCGACCCAAAGCTTATTTGCCAGGTCGAGATATTCTTCTTTTATGCGGAATTTCACTGTAGCCAGTGGGATTCCTATGTTAGAAAAGGAGGTCTCTGGAAGCGATGTGCCCATCTTAGCAAGTTCATCGGCCTTGCAGTTTCCTTCAATGTCCCTGTGCCCCGGTACCCAGCAAATGGATACCGCTGAATGTTCCGCTATCTCGTTGAGAGATTTCCGGCATTCTTGGACAAGTTTTGATGTGGACTCCAGTCCGCAATCAAAGGATTTGATAGCCGCCTGGTTGTCGGTGAAAATGTAAATATTCCTGCCAAATATCTCATTACACATGAGCCACCTGGCGGCGTGGTTAATGGCCATGACCTCCGCTTGAAATACACTGCAGTGGTCAGGCAGACGGAGGGCTGAACTAAGGTTTAAGCTGTTAGAATAGATACCGCACCCTACCCTTGAGTCGAGTTTAGAGCCGTCAGTATAAATTTCAATTGCGTCCCGGTTGATTTGTAGACCATCGCACCACTCCTCCCTGCTCGGTATGCGGGTGGTATATCCGCATTCGAAGCAGAGCGAAGGGGTGCGATAGTCCACATCAGTCGGGATTCTGAAATCTTTTGTCAAGATTTGTGAGTGACCAGTGTCTGTTCTGGTCCATCGGCAGACGGTGTTCAATCGCGCAGCCGCGATCTTCGCTTGTTGTCTGATGAGGAGTGATGTTGGTAGCCAACAAAGGATTGTAAAAAGTGCCTTGGAGGGGGTAGTTCTCAGTGCTCTTGTTATCAATAGAGCAGACTGTCTCCTCACCCTGTCTAAGGCTTGAATATACGATGATTTATAGGTGATCGGCCACCAAAAGGTTGAGCCATATAGAAGGATCGGTTCCACCACAGCTTGGTAGAGCCATTGTATAGAATTGGGGGAAAGTCCCCATTTTGTGCCTATTGCCCTTTTACAGCAGTATAACGCACAGAGTGCTTTTCTGGCTCTCTCCTTGGTGTTTTCTCTCCATAGGAGCTTAGAGTCGAGTATCAGCCCTAAGTATTTGACTTGGCTGCTTAGTTTCAAGACAACCCCATTTAATTTTGGTAGGTTGAAAGATGGGATCTTGTATCTTCTGGAGAAGAGTACGAGTTCCGTTTTATTAGGATTGATTTTTAGTCCACACTCCCCGCTCCAGCGGCTGAGTGTTCCTAGATGTTGAGACATCCTATCCGAGATGATGTCGAGATGCTTCCCGGTGACGGATATTGCAATGTCATCTGCGTACGCTACTACATTGCATCTGATGTCATCGAGTACAGTTAGCAGAGAGTTCACAACCAGATTCCAGAGAAGGGGGGAGAGGACACCTCCTTGGGGTGTTCCTCTCTCCACTTTTCTGCTGTGCTGCGTGTTCCCCACCGACGCAGTGATAGTCCTATCAATAAGTAGACTTTTCACTATGTTATTTATCGTGCCATCAACTCCTAAGTTGGCTAAAGTTGACGTCACGGCTTGTGGGCAGACGTTGTTGAACGCCCCTTCTATGTCTACAAACGCACTGAGCGTATATTCTTTGTGAGAAAGTGATTTCTCAATTTGTTGAATTACTTTGTGCATTGCTGTCTCTACAGATTTGCCTTTGGTATAGGCATGTTGAGATCCAGATATATTATCGATACTGATGGTATCGTTTATGAAGTAGCCAAGGATCCTCTCGAAAGTTTTCAGAAGAAAGGATGAAAGGCTGATGGGACGAAAGTCTTTCGGTTTCGTATGACTTGCTTTGCCTGCCTTAGGTATAAAGATTACTCTGTACTCCCGCCATTTAACGGGAATATGTGAGAACTTCATACAGGCGTTGTAAATCATTGTAAGCCAGGGAATCGCCCACTCCGACGAGCGTTGCAGGTCGGCTGGTATGATGCCATCTGGGCCAGGAGATTTAAACGGGGCGAACGATTTGATCGCCCATTTGACTTGGTTCTGACTTATTCTCCTTCTGGGGGAGGGATAAGAATTCGTGGAGTGATGTATGGACGGAAGTCTGTGGTCGGATTCCTGGTAGCTACCTGGGAAATGAGTGTCCAGGAGGACCTCCAGGGTTTCTGAGGGAGTATCAGTCCAGGTCCCATTCTCCCTTTGGATGCAACCTGGGTACCTTGGCGACGAGCTTAGGATTTTGCGTAGGCGATTCGTTTCGGAGATGCTTTCTATTTTATCACAGAAGGTTCTCCAGGACGATCGCTTCGCTTTCCTGACGACGTACTTAAATATTCGGAGGTTCTCCCTATAGGGTTGCCAGTCCGATGTTCTTTTGGCTTCATTGAAGCATTTTCTACATGTCCTCCTAAGGATAGCGATTTCCGCATTCCACCAGGGAGGTTTAAGTTTGCCCCTAGGTTTAGCGGGGTTACATGCTGCTTTGGCCGCGGTTTCGTAGGCCAACGTGAAAGTGTCTACTGTTTCATCTAAGCTTTGTATGCTCTGGATGGGAGTAGGTGTCGGATCAAGTGCAAACTTAAGGGAGGAGTGAAACTTCTCCCAGTTTGTACGTTTCCTGTTCGTGAACCTAGTTGGATTTTTAGTATCTAACTCTCCAACTATAAAGGTAATATATCTATGGTCTGACAGTGAGCAGTCTGAAGAGACCGTCCACTGCCGGACAAGGCTAGATGACCGTTCACTAATTAATGTGAGGTCTAGGACCTCGCTACGGTTCGAGGTCAAAAATGTAGGTTCCTCACCTATGTTAGCTACTATAAGGCAGTTGCTTAATATATAATCAAAAAGTGACTCACCCCTTTCATTCGTGTCGGTGCTGCCCCACACCTGATGATGGGAGTTTGCATCCGCCCCTATGATTATGGGGGTGTGTGTCCTGTTGGCTTCTGCTGTCAAGGCCCTTAAAAGGTTGCCTGGAGGGTTAGGCCCATGGTCATGCGCCATGTAGCAGGACGCTATCCATAGTGGCGAACCACCCGCTCTGACCGCTATGCTGGCGTTGTCGTCATCGCAGAACCTGTTGAGTGCAATCATGTCAATTGAATTCTTAATTAGGATACAGGCTCGTACCTTACCTGTGCCAGGTGATACCAGGGTGTAGCCTGGTTGGTTTAATCCACAAACCCGTTCCTGCGAGAACCAGGGTTCCTGGATTAGGCATATGTCCTCCCCTGATTTTGCCAGACGGAGGAGTAGTGCTGCTGACGCAGCCTTAGAATGGTGAAGGTTAATCTGCAATACCTTCACCATTCTTAGGCTGGCAGACTATCGTCTGGTTCAGGTCCTCGGCCTCGTCACCAGAACAGGAGGAGACTTCTTCTTGTTCTGAAACCAGGACAAGATCGAAGAAGTCCCCCGCCAGCTCGGCAGTCGAGGCTGTACTGCATCCGTCGTCGGATTGCAGGGCCTCTTTCACCGAGTTGTCTTCCATTTGGCTGGTGAGACTTACGGCTCCCTGCACAGGTGCAGGGGGTGCTGATGTTGAGCCACTTGATGCGTTGCTGGATTTGTCGCCCTTGTAGATGCGGAGCGTGGCCGACTCGAAACCGTAGTTGACCACGCCCTTCCTCTGAAGCAGTGGCGTGAGGGACTCTTCGTTTAACACGATGAGTACCTCATGCATGTTGCCGCGGGTCTCACCGACCTTGACCACATTCCAGTCATGGGTTGGGAGATCAAGGTTGCTGAGCTTCAGCACTTCGAGGATCTCCTCGGGCGGACGATGGCTCGGTAGGTAGCCAAGCCTTTGACCTAGGTCGGCTAGGGATCTGGTCTTTGGTGACCACCTTTATCAAGGCGCCGGGCCAGACCTCTCCTACCTGCTCGATTGCAAGCTTGTACAGATCCGCTGAGCGTTGATCTGCACAAGCTATCAGCTTGACGTGGCCCTGATACCATCCTGCGTCCCTGCATACGGGAGAGGGACCAGGATGGGCACGGACAACGTCTCTGTAGATGCGCATAAGAGCCAGTTGTACCAACTTCCAGTTTGCTGGGGAGATGGTGCCGTCGCTCTTATTGGCGTCAATAATAGCCCATATTAGCGAGTTCTTTGCGATCTCGCTATAGGGTCGTGCCCCTGCGTTGGGCTTGGTGGCAAGCCTGGGCCTCTTTCCACCTTGAGAGATGGGGGGAGTGGTGGTCTCTACGGACCTTTGCCGTTTTTGAGTTGCCCCTGTGACAGGTGGCAGACTCACGGGTCGAACCGCGACGTTTTTCTTGGCCCCTCAATGGAGGCCTTGTCGCTTTCCGTTAAGGAGTTCGGATCCACCTTCTCGTACTTTGCGAGAATCCGCAGAGCAGATCTCCGCGTCCTGTAGGCCCGGGTGGAGGCATTGGTCGCCTTGGATGCCGTGCCCGAGCAGAACACAAGAATGCTTTGAAACCAAAATCAGTTGCTGAAAATCGTAAAAGGAGTTTCATGAAACCAATCCAGTTGCCGAGATGTCAAAAAAAAGGTTTTCTGTAACTTATGTTTTAAGGAGTCACACATAACTATATTTATCGGTTACAAATTATATGGATTGAAACTGCGAATCACTGTCGAGTTTTGAATAAGTTCAATGCAACCGAATCAGATTTTTGTTACTGAGCGCGTTCAAGAAACTGCTCTGTGGCAAGTAAAAGTAGGCACAAAAGGGTTTCATTCAATTCTTATAGCGACTAAAACAAAACTTCTCATTGTAGCCATGCGTGAGTCTGTATTATAGCTATCAAGTTATTTCATACTGACTTTAATACATTTGTGTGACCAATAGTATGTTGTTAGTTTATTTGGCGAATCATAGCAGCAAACACGTGTCTATAAATTTTTTTTTAACATGGATTCGATTCAAATAAGCGAAAAAAGTAAGGCTTGAACGAGATCATAGAAAAGGGTCAAGAAAAACAAATTTTTGCGGGTTCTTCTACAACAATAGTGCAATTTAAATTAGCTGATTGGTACCCATGTAGCTACTCAGTGCTTAAAAATCAGTGTGGTCCACATAATATTATGTAAAAAGTTTAAAATGATGCATACTCCAACTTATTTCGTGCACACCAAAGCATTTACCTGAATTTTGGCGCCATTGTTTGCATATCGCAACCCGGCAACTAAGGAGACACAACTCAAAATTTCTAATTTTTCAGAAAATACTAACAATTGTTTTTGAGCTAATAAAACATATTTGTAAAATAAAACGCTTTTTTTGCGAAGAAGAAAATTGATTTTAACACTTTTTAGAAAAAATAATTGTCTTTGCGTAATGTTCCTATTGATAAATTTTTTTACCAAATTATTTATGTATTATTTTTGGTGATGCCTCTTTGATGATTTAAAGTTGAACAAAAAGAACCGAATTTAATCATTAAAAGGACACAACATAAAATTTAACGAACTTCAAATAGTAAAAAAGCACTAACTCAAAATGAGTCTCTTTGTCAATGCCAACAAGTGATCAAATCATTGCAGCAAAAAAGACATAATGGTGTTTTATTGCTATTTACAATAACAATAATGGAGTATTACTTATTGTATAGGTAGACATGTGACTTATGAAAAAGATTCAAAGTTTTGAGTTGTGCCACTTTAGTTGACGGGGTGCGATATGTTCCAGCACAAAACAAACAAACAAAAAATATACTTCACACCATTAATTTTTTGGCTAGCACAATGGCTAGTTATCATAGACTGGCATAATGGCATGTCACAAATATCGGAGGCGACCTACTGGCACGAGAAACATTACCCTCCTTCTGTCGCAGTCGGGCAACAAAATATTCGGGTTTTGAGTAACGGAATAACTTCTACTTTTAAATATTTATTTCGCATTTAAAAATAACAATGGCACGGATAATTCTTCGAAAATTTCAACCCTAGGGTTCTTACAAGGATATAACGAACATATCACTTTTAAAATAACAGTATTCGCAAAAGCGGGGGAAAATCTAAAAATGCAAATATTAATATTAGGAATGTTTAACTAATTTTGGCGACTAAATATTCAATTTTTTTTACGATTGCACAAAACCTTGATGTGATAACAGTTTTTATTGAGGTCTTAAATCTCTAAATAGCTAAATTCTCCCAAAAAGGGAAGATTGCCTCAAATGGGCAGCACTTATTTTTGTGGAACCGATGTGAATAGTAAGTACCCGATTTAGTCGTAGTTCTACTTCAATCGCACTAGTGTAGTCACTGAACAGTAGCTATAAGGTTGCGAATCATTCCTATGCAACCGTAACGGTTTCTTTAGTGTTTGAAAATAGCCGTTGGCATCTGATTTGGTCACAATGAGGTTTCAAATACGTATTAAATTAACTTAACCATAATCTGCCATTTTTTTTTATATGATTTATTGTTTAAGTGAGGTTATGATTTCTAAAACTAAACATTACATCAATATGATTATTAATTAGGTTTTAGCAAAAAATCTTATTTAGAAAGCCTCATGTATGGTATGCATTCATAATAAAAATACAAAAAAATACATTTCTAAGGCCAAAATAAGGATTTGAAAATATTATATTTTTAACATAAATTATAAAATAAGCAGATTTCTTGAGGGGCGTCATTTTTGAAGGGGGTAGCATGCTATATTTCACCATAAAACTGGAAGCGTTTGTAAAATTTCGTTTCGGAAATAAGCTGAACTGATGCTCAAAGTCCATTTATTATTTATTCAATTCAATATGAACGATTTTGTTATGTCGGTTTTAAAATTTGGTGGCAACAAATTTATAGCAAGAAATATTTATTAAAAATCAGTGGCAGCATTTCAAACAGTACGTTACTGAGCGCTTATATTGTGTGATTTCTGCTTGTTTCTGAGAAGTTTTCTGTGACTAGTTTGTAACAGAGTAGTTTCTGTTGAGTTTCGGGTGACTAACACAAGTAACAAGAAAATTGTCACACAATTTTGCGCTGTTTCGGTCACTTTTAAGTTAAAATTTAAGTCCGCATGACCTATTTTTAAGCACCGAGCTCAGTCACACGAGAGTCAAGGTGACTCTTTTGTGACTAATTTTTCTTGTGGGTGGGGTGGAGGCCACACTGGCTTCCTTCACCTTCAGGACAGGCTTGCTTGCCGAAGGTCCTGGGTTCTCTTTGAGGCAGTTGGAGCAGTTCCATTGCCTCGCGAAGTAGATGGCAAAGTGCTGTCTCTTACCAGAGTGGTGAAGCAATTAAACACTTTGCCTCAGGATTTTCTTTTTGTGGCGGCCCCCCTTTAGGGTTGGGCGTACCACTTTTTGTAAAGCCACCTGGGGTGGACTTTTTCTGTCCCCCTGACGGGTTGGACGTTTTTGGGATTGCTCCCGTCCCCGAAGGGGTGTTTGGGTTGTCCCCCTGACGGGTTGGACTTGGTTTGTTGTATTGTTGGCGTATTGTCCATGCGATATGGGCCCCCAACTCAAAAGCCGCTATCTCCGCTTGTTGTGTAGTCGCCTTAAGGTCCCATGGGTATCTTTGCAAGCAGGGAGGCCATGCGAGGGTTGGCACACGCCCTTATGGGGCAATGTGCTCAGAGCCAGACCAGCGTTAAGCGGGACAGAAGTCAACCGCACCTACACCGCCAACTGAATGGTGGACAAGTTTTGAACGTACTTTGAGACCTAGCCAGGGTTTTAACGGGGCGGGAGATGGCCGAGGCATTAGCGCTGGAGTCATTTCAGTAGGAATTTCACTCCCCTTATTCAGAATCCAGCAATACCTCAGCCACCACCCGGGCGTCAATACCAAATAGTTTTTCCGGGTCGTGCCGTTTGGTGCGCTTCAGTAGCTGAAGCACACCGGGGTAAGAAGATTTACAGTTTACTCTGACATGAATTGATTCGTCTACATGCTCGACAATGGGGCGTTGTTCCCGAATTGCCCCGATTACGTTTGGCTTCGGTGCTCCTCTGACGACCTTACCGGTATGGGTGGCCCTGTCCGGCATCGCTCGGAGATTCATTGCACGTATGGGCCCCCTCACCACGGCGAGGTAGTAATCACGATCAAAATACATACATAAGCTAAAAAGTAAATGCAAATAACTTCGGACAAAATCATGAGTTATGAATTTGGATTGAGCACACATCGGGCCCCAAACTTTCTCATAGCTTTGAAAGCATTAATTCATTTCCCGCTTGTGTCGACTTAAGCTACTCTTCTCCGTATTGTTATATGCACATAATATCTGTGGCTGTGGCCCTGTATAGCACCGCTTCGTTCGCTATCCGGCAGGTTTATGATGGTGATTATATGACAGAATGGGTACCTAAATATTACGAAATAAGCTAGGTTGAAAATCAACTACTTGCCCCTGGTACAACTAGCTCAACCCAGTTGCACCGCTCCCCAACTCGAAACAGTAAAAATTTCTCGAATTAATGAGTGCTCTTAAGCTTTTTGGGCTTCCTTTTTTTTCGTTTAATGAACACTGAATGTGTGGGGGAAAATCATTTTTGCTGTCTGAATTTATTTCAAGCACGCACGCATACAATCGCACAATCGCATAAACAACAATAATCAAACAAGAACAATCAAAAAAAGCACTCACACACAGGGGGACAAATGCAAATGTGTGCATGATGTACGCGTGGCTTCCGTTTAATTTTTGGCTTTTCGCTTTTTGTCATTAACACGCGCTCATTTCGTGTGTTTGCGTGTGTGTTGTCGTTTCGCTGTCACTTTTCGCTCGTTACTTTTGAAAAGGCCTAAGGTATACATTTAGGCACATCAACGCAATGTTCTCTCTCTCTCTCTCTCTCGCTCGCATATTTCATTTAATTACATCGTTATATTTTAAAGCGCGCACGGACCAATTTTCATATTCGCTGTCGTTTGTCTATCCCGCTGTATGTGTGGGAGGGTGTGTAAACGCGTGGCTGTGTGCGTGTAGGTTAGTGATAGTGATAGCGCTTCAAAGCAATATTTGAACAATAGAAATATTCGTTGTTTTTTGATTTTACTTTTCTTGTTTTTTTTTTTTTTTTTTTTTTTTTTTTTTGGTATTGTTTAACGTAAAGTGCTAAGTTGCATTGGGTGCCCGAGTACATCTCGTACGTGTGCAAACGTTTTTGAAGCTATTAAAGGTAAATTGCTTTCTGTATTTTATAATTTAAAAATTTTCGTAGTCGTAGACAGTTGGAAGGAAACGCTTTACGCACACGAGCACGCATAAGGCGAAAAGAGCGTTTGAGCCTTTGGCATTCATTCAATATTTCTTTTGTGGCAAATTGCTTTTCCGCAATATTTTAACTCCCCTCCGTAGCTTTTTCTTAACTCTGCTTCACCTCTGCCACTATGTCATACAGTCGCTCGAGCTTAATGCTTAAATCGAGTTCTTCAAATTAATCAGCTTAGTGGATGAGTAAAAAAAAAAAAAAAAAATCACCTACACACACACACAAACACTGACATGGATCTAGGTTTTTTATTATATTTTTTTTTTTTTTTGAGGTTTACAGAGTCTCGTTTTCCGTTGCACATTTACAGTTCATAAAATTTTTAACCGATTTGAACGTATTTACGCTTTCAACGCTGTTGGCCTCTACGAGTATCCCATTTAGGTACCTTTTTACACTGAAATTGGTTGTTGCTGTTGTTTTTGTGTGTGTCTGTTTTGGTTTTGCTCTTTTTTGTTTCTACGAAAAACTGTCGTGCATACGGCAGGATATGCAGTGCTTAAAAATTTCTAAAACGGAAGTCTGGTCACGCCGGCCAGAAAAACTGTCGACAAAAACTTTTAAAAAAAAACTGAAAAAAATAGCCCAAAAAAATTGCATTTCATGTTGGAGGGAATTTGTTGTTGTTGTTGTTTTTATTGAAAGAAAGAGGCTAACTATGCATGTGTTCTATTTTATACCCGACAGGCTGTGTTTCGGTGGTATGTTGCGATTCTGCGTTCAGGGGTCATATCCACAACTGAACGGTTATATTGTCCCTTTTTAGCGAAATCATCGTATGTTAAATTTTTTTTTTTATTGAAAATTGAATTTTTAATGCAAATATGTAGTATATGTATGTAGTTATGATTTGCCGATTCGAGCTCAAGGTGAATGCGGCAGCAAAACTTATGATCATTGATAAGAATTTCTTCGTACTCTCCATGTGGATCATCAATTTTAATACCCGGCACACTCCATGTCTCGATGAAAGTTCTCAGGGTAAAAATTTTTGGTTTTGCAGCCATTGTCACAAAGTCAACCTATTGGGGCTTACTTTAGTAACCTAAAGTTTTTCCCAGAAGTCACTTGTGAATTTTTACGAACGAAAACTTTCAGGGTTCCATCGAACAGAAAATCTTATCGAAAGGAAATTCATAATTTGATTGACACTGCTTTTTGTTTCGCCTTATTCCTCATGAATATAAAAAAAAAAAAAAAAAGTAAGGGTGTTATAGTCAGGCGAGCCTAACAATCAAATACCCGACACAGATGTACATGTTTAAATAATTTTTAAGCCACGCCCAAAAAACAGGACCACTAAGAAAGAATATTGAATAAGTTTTTAAGGCCATTAGGGGCCACATATACCGAATTTTGTTAAATTTCTTTATGAAACCCGCCCCTTTGCCACGCCCAATTTCGAATTTATTTTGAATTCTAGTCAGAGGCTTAAATATACGCTCAAACTCTAAGTTTCATTGAAATATTTCGAAAAATTCAGATTTTGAGGCAGTTTTAGGATTTTTGTGACAGACCCTTATACTGGAGATACCCTTAATAATGGACCGATTAAGGAAATTTTTTGGGAGGATGTTTATGGCTACAATGGCAGCATAAGTGCCAAATTTCGTTCAAGCCCCATTTGCATTTCGGGGATGTAGGAGACAATTTTCGAAAAAGCGCTCTTCTGCCACGCCCACTTTTTTAATTTTTGGAAATCATATTACTTGTCTTTAAACATGTTTAAATATCAAATTTTCATCAAAATATCTTGAAAAACTTCGATTTTAGAGCATTTTTGTGATTTTCGTAACAGACCCTAATAACCTGGAGATACCCAAAAAATTGATCCGATCGGGTCCATTCTCGAACTTGTTCTTACTCATGTCCCGTGAGCATGCATACCGAATTTTGTTAAAATAGCTTCACTCCTTCGATACGAAAACTGTATGCAGACAGACAGACAGACGGGCGGACATATCTTAATCGAATATCCTGGTGACGCTGATCATTTCTATATATATTTTGTCCATATGGTCCAAATCGACTGGTTCTAGGTGTTTACACACAACCGCACAAACGCAATATACCCTCGACACTGAGTGTGTCGGGTATAAAAAACTACCATGTCATCATAATATTTCTGACTTTCTCTCTTTTGCCTTTCGTAAAAAGGCACACATAAAAGATTTTCCTTTCAATCGAAAAATTTAACTTAAAATCAATTCATTTCTATTCAAAAATTGATGTGTGTACCTTAAAAGTCAATCGAGGAAATGAAGCTTATAGGCAAGCTTCGTTTTCTTATTTATTTTTGCTTTATTGATGAATTTCTTATGTAGCTTAAACGCCACACACACACACGCGCACACCTCAATACAACACAAATATAAGTGTGGAATGGGTTGCATGCGGCAACCTTATGCCATACACTCTTCTGTTTATTAGGCTACATATGAACGTGTTGATTGGTTCGCACTTTAAGCCGGAAATTAAACGTACCGTTCGACATTTGGCATTTAAAATAATTACTTTGTAGAAGGAAAATAATTTATTGAGCATTATATATAAATAAAAGATGACTATGTACCTGTGTGTGTGTGATTTTTTTTTTTGTTCCCCTGGAGGTGTTGGGAATCTTCTAAAGATGCGACTTTTCCAGGTTCAGCCACATGCACGATTCACTGCCATTTCCTATGACGGTGCCTACGTACTAAACCCTATCCCCTTCAGCTCTTCAAGTCGCATCTTTAGTGTGTGTGTGTGTGTGTGTGTGTGTGTGTGTGTGTGTGTGTGTGGATGAGGTGGGTAGAATACGAAAAGGACATTTTCTTATGTCTTAAATGCGGAAACGAACCCCTAAAAATAGGCAACATAAAGTTTACCCGAAATGATTTCATCTGGGAGACAACTATGTAATGCGTCGAGTTGCCAACTTTTAGCTGAACTGAACTGAACTGAAATAAAACGAAATTTATATTCTCGAGTACATTATGCTATACTCAATTTGTTTTTTTTTTTTTTTTTGTCGGCTGACTAGCTGGCTAATTGACATCGTAACAGCTTGACAGAACGACAGCCAGACAGACTTTCATTCACCCACATGACACACACTCAAGCTGAGCTTGAAAGCTTTCATTTCTTTTTCCATCGAGTTCGAGGCACTTTAAATGCCATTGTTTATTGCAAATTACTTTCGTCGCCATTTTTCTTTTCTCGTTTTTTGTTTGTTTTTTTCTTTTTTTTGTTGTTCTTTCGTTGCAGTACGCATACAACAACTTCATAAGTTGAAAGTCGCACATTGCATGTTGCAGACGTCAAATGGGTTTACTTTTCATAGCTTTCTGCAGTAAATGTTTTCATAGTATCCTCAACAGTTTGCCTGCTATGCAAACACTCTCTCATGTTGTATGTATGTGTATGCGCAGGTAGCCGGGTAGATACAGTTTGTGCTGCAATGCAGCATTCAGGATGTTCGCGTGTGTTCGTGGTGTGTTTTCGGGCGTCTTTCACATCCGTTCTGGTTTCTTATGTCCTTTTCGTCATAACAACGACACTTTCAAGAGGTTTCCTCAATCTTTTCAGCATGTGCAACTTCTTGTTGTTCTTCTTCTCTTACATTTGCATCGCATTATTATTTCTATTTTCGTTTTTTTTTTTTTTTTTATTTTTTTTATTCTGAAAATGATAGTGATTCTCTTGCCACAATGAAGAAGACTTGCAGAAAGCACCTGAGGAAAGCACTGTTGTCTTGTCGCTGTCATCGTATCGTTGAAACATTGTCGCGAATGGATAGAAAGAAGAGGTGCAGACAGTTTAAGCAGCCTTTTATCCAATGAATGTGTAAAATGAGATTCATAATATTAATAAAAAATATCAGTGTTTTAAGGAGATCTCATTTTGTCTCGTCAAAGCTCTCTCTCTCTCTCTCTCTCTCTCTGTGTGTGTGTCTGTGTCCAAGGGCGTAGCGAGAGAAAGAGTGCTTTGGTAGCGCTTATATTTGCTACAGTGGTATATTGAGCAATTATAAGACATTAACCGATAAAAAATTTGGGGGGCCAGAAGAAGTCTAGAGAGTTTAGGACCAAAAACCCAAAAAATCCGAAAAATTCATGGCGTCCGATTTCGATGAAAATTTATATATAGAATAAGTCCCAATAATTTGGTCCCAAAATTCTCTAAACTTCTACTTGACCCCCCCAAATTTTTTTTCGGTTAATGTCTTATAATTGCTCAATATACCACTGTGGCAAATATATGCACTACAAAAGCACCCTTTCTCTGGCTACGCCCTTGTCTGTGTCTTACTTAAATGATGCTCTCAAATACATTTTTGTGCATTCGAGGGCTCGGTGAATTGGTAAACATGATTGTTAGTGAGAATACAGCGGCCATTTCAAATAGCTGGATCCACACAATAAACAAAAAATATGAAAAAACAGGGCTAAAATTTAAGGCTGAAACTCCAAGGCCGGCCCCAATAGTGCCTACTGCATACAAACATTGGAGACTGTAAGTTCTACGTGCCTACCAATAGCTTACAAAGTATACGAGCTTGCAGACGAAATACCCACCAATAGCTTTTAAGTTTTAAATGTTGGTTGGTTGGAATTAAGGCGTTATTTCTACAAATCGGGCCCCGCTCGAAAAAAGTTTTACTATGATGGCTAACCATACCATAAGTCCGGTTTTTTCGCTGGACAGTCCGTTTTTTCTAAGCCTATACAGCTGGTCATGCGAAACATATTTGAAATCATGATTTGTCATGCGATTGTTATTTTTTTTTTTAAATACGCTCACAGCCCATCATTTTTTGAATTCAAAATTTTCAAGATCCGACAAACGACGAGTACCATTGTGCCCTTTTACATTAGGGCAACTATAGCCGGCAATTTTTTTGTATTATGTGCGAGAAGAAGCGCGGAGGGGTAGGTTCTCTACATCCCCACGCTTCGTCTTGCCTATAAAGCAAAATGTTGCCCGCAATAGTTGCCTTAATGTAAAAGAGCACATTGACAAGTTTGATTTTACCCGGTAGCGCCTAGCGATGCTGTATGGCATCACTTAAAGGGTTCGTTTTCTGTCATCGCCATATCTGAGCCTGTTCAAATTTTATTTTATTTTTTAGATTTATTTTTTTTAATTCAGGCGCTACCGGGTTAAATTGGTTTTATATGTAACGGAACACTGTTCCGCGATAGAAAATGTTTGCTGGGGAGTTTATAAAAAAAAATTAACTAGTTTGGTGTTTTTTTTTACTGCTGTATGTTTAAAGTGATTAATTTTTTATTCGGTGGAAAGCGTATTGGATATCCTTTTGGTATTCATCTTTAGTATATCCCTCTTTCATTAAACAACCTGAAAAAATATTTATAAAAGTCTTTTAGTTTTTTATATAATCGAAATTAGTGTACTTTCTAAATATAGCATCATTCAAGTTTGTTAGGTCCTTAAAGCACTTTTTATCTTTGAGGCCGCGATAGTTGAATTCAAGCAGCACATCAATCTGTATGAGTTTTGGAAGACATTCTACAAGAGAGCTTTTAATTGCTTTTATTTTGCACAACACTGTAAATAAATATATTAAATTCTTTGTTTTCATTGCTAATAACTCACCTGAAAATATTAGGAAACACACTTTCGAACTTTTTACCACGCTTTTTTAATATTAATATTGTCGGCTTAACTCCACTTGCACCTTTACATCAACACAATTCGATCAAAAGTGATCATTTTTTTAAATCCCGTTACCGTTTATTCTTGACATACTTACATATTTTTCGTTTGTTTCCTTTGAAACGGCTTTATGCCAACGAACGTAATACATGCGGTCCATACATATAATATAAACTTACCCAATAGGACAAATCATGGTGAAACAATGAATGACTAGAACATGACATTAGACTATAATATTCCTCTTCGATAACGAAGTCATTATCTTTTGACCAGTAACCAAACTTATCTTTTCATATCCCCAGTTAAAAAACTAATGAATGCCCTTTATGACAAAAAGTCTGGATGGGTTGCACATTCTATTTTGTTTCGCCCTCTGATTATTTGGTCATGATTTTGCTTTCGCAGTAAAAACATTCGGCTACACATGATCTTTTCGATTACCTCTCCATGCAAAATTGGTTCAATTTATTTTTAATTCCAATTTTGCATTGCTTTGGAATCGATGAAAGATTGCATTTCTTTGGTAATGCACTCCCTAAATAGCTGCTGGGAATGAACAGTGAGTGATACAGAACTGTGTGTGTATGTGTAATTTACATCAATCTGTCAGTTTTCAGCTACAGTCTTGTAGAGAGGGGGGAGGGGGGGCTTTTCTCCCGGGCCCGGGCTTTCTGAAGGGGCCCACAATTTGGGGCATGGGATTTTTTTTTGTGGTCGCACATTTTTTGTGAGG
>CM035806.1:173197947-173217863 GCA_020466095.1 Chlorops oryzae | reverse complement strand
TATTTTCCAAATATAGATAATTAAGCTCCCTACAACTTTTAGAAACAAAGTTTTTGATTTGCATGAGTAGTTTTAGTGCTAGAGGTGCAATTATACAAGAAAATTGTGTTTTTTTTTCAAAAAAATCAGGGTAAATTTTTCATATAAAAATTTGTAAAAAATAGAAATCGAAGTGGAAAACCCATTTTCAAATTTTTTGCGTATAGCTAAGTATTTCTTCTAAAAAATAAGCCCCGTTTGGCTAAAAGCGGTGAAAAATTTACGGAGCTATGATTTTTTTGCCAAAACACTAAAAAATCGATATTTCACAATTTTTGCTTTGTTCACAAAACTTGTTCATATGAGCCGAAATTATTTTATGAAGGTGCAATTGAGTAAATTTTCACATATATAAATGCATAAATGCTGCCTCTTTATTGATTAAAAATGAATGTCGTTTTGCCCTGCCTTTTAGAATATTGTGGTGGATTTGTTTACCTGCCGGTCTCAATGACCTGTACCAGATAAAAAAGGGTGCAGTGCTTTCCCTTAGTGGAAAAAAATATAAGGTATCATGAATACGTTTTGTGCGTTAACGTCAGTTTTTATACTAAACGTGTTTCTTTACTTTCAATTTTGCCTAATGAATTGAGCGTAGTATAAAATACCTGAGGTTTTGCATACTTTACATACAACTTACATACTTACATACATACACCGGGGGCCGCTGTGATGCAGCCCACTTTAAGAAACATGAACTACCAAATTGGTACAACTCCTGTAAAACATTTGTGAAATAAGCTCTAATGCAAAAGTGTTAAAGAAATAAAAATTTATTTCCAAAATTATTTTTATACAATTTGAAAAAAGTTCTTGCTTCCGCTTTGTTTTTATATTTACTACCATCATTTTCACGCACAAGGGACCACACGTAATCACCCATCATTGCCGTGTCGAAAAGGCCGCTATAGCGATTTTCAATATCCTTTAATTGCTGATGAAAACGTTCGCCATGCTCATCGCTTACGTCTCCTAAGTTTTCAGGGAAAAAATCCAAGTGTGAATCAGAAAGTGGATCTTCAACGACATGTGTACTTCGGCTTTCTTATAATTCTTTAGTAGGTTATTTACTATTTGCTTGTAATCTGGACTTTTGTGGTTGCCCAAAAAATTGTGTATAACAAGTTTGAATGAGCTCCACGCTGCTGCTTCGACTGGGGACAAAAGGCTTGAGAACTCGTCGTCTTGCAAAAGTTTACGTATTTCTGGACCATTTAGAACTCCTTCCTTGAGTTTTGCGTGTGAAAGGTAGAAAAGATCGTCCTCTTATAGCGGGCAATAAGCTCATTCGCTGGGTTTCCATCTTTTGACCAATTTTTTATAAAGTTTCTTAGCAATGTCCTAACTTTTTATGCAGTGGCGGTAAATAATTTATTTTAAATACCGAGCAGCAGTGCTTTGACATATTGTACTGCACCAACTATAGTATGTTGCTGTCTCAAAGGCCAATCTGTCGCTTCGAGATTAATAGTTGTTAGTGCTAAGTGGTTCAGCGCGACTGATCCCACTTGCACAAAAAACAACAATATTTTGTATATCCTCTTGAAGCCCGCACAGAATTGCCACTACCTTGAGATCAGCGCATATTTTCCATCTATGCTTGTCATATTCAATATGATCCAAGCGTTTTCATTGTTTCGTAGGTTTCTTTAGAATGCGATGCATATGCGACAGGAAGAGATTTTTTGCCATTGTAGAGCTTTTAAACTCTCTTTGTTGCTATCGATAAATAAACGCCACTCTCCGGGATTGTAGACTTCATTGAGCTCTTCGAATAGGCCTAAAATATTGCTGCAGAAACAGATATCGTCTACTTTTGCGTAAAATTTTCCGTATTGCAAGTGCCGATTTCTGTAAATGCTTGTTTTGACATCAGGAGCCACAAATCCGCGTTCTTTCATTCTAGATGCAAAAAGTTCAGCTTTTACCCTTTGAAAAACCAAAATCACGAATCCAGTCATTTATTCGGCCTGTGAGAGTATTCGTTGCGTTAAACTTGTTTCAAACTGACTTCCACTAGACCCCAGCATTTCCTCTGATGATCCTTCTATTTTGGGTGCTGAGCCAGGGCATTCTGGATAAGGCACATCACTTGAATGAGGTAGAGGAAATTTTACCGAAATCAACTTTCGCGTATTCCCATTTTAAATGTTTCCCAAATCCACTTCTTGCACTAAGGCAAAAATAGCAGTCCACCGAGTGACAAAAGGGCTCCTCCATTCCATTGCCGTGTCAAAATCCATGTAACAGCTAGAATGCAAATAGTTAGTTTTTTTTATAGCGTATTAAATTTTAATTCTTACCGTTTCTCCAGAAGCCCATTTTGATAACTTTCTATGACATAGGTCACATATTCTTTTAGGCGTCCCGGCTCATTGAGAGTTGGCAAAACACCGAAGTAATGGAAATAGTGCTTTTGCAGTGCTTCAGTAAACGCTAATCCTTTATTTTTTAACATATATAATCCACAAATATTGCAAAAATCGTCCGGATTGTTTTTGCACATGAATACACGAGTTCTTTTACTCATTTTTTTATATTTTAAAAATTTGTTTTATTTTCAATTGATGTACGTTGTTCAAAATTTAGTTCAAGACTACTAATCTAAACGCATAAGTGTTACCCTTTTATATATTGCCATAAATTTTCTATACTGTATGTAAGTATGTATGTAAAGTATGCAAAACCTCAGGTATTTTATACTACGCTCAATTCATTAGGCAAAATTGAAAGTAAAGAAACACGTTTAGTATAAAAACTGACGTTAACGCACAAAAACGTATTCATGATACCTTATATTTTTTTCCACTAAGGGAAAGCACTGCACCCTTTTTTATCTGGTACAGGTCATTGAGACCGGCAGGTAAACAAATCCACCACAATATTCTAAAAGGCAGGGCAAAACGACATTCATTTTTAATCAATAAAGAGGCAGCAATTTATGCATTTATATATGTGAAAATTTACTCAATTGCACCTTCATAAAATAATTTCGGCTCATATGAACAATTTTGTGAACAAAGCAAAAATTTGAAATATCGATTTTTTAGTGTTTTGGCAAAAAAAATCATAGCTCCGTAAATTTTTCACCGCTTTTAGCCAAACGGGGCTTTTTTTTAGAAGAAATACTTAGCTATACGCAAAAAATTTTGAAAATGGGTTTTCCACTTCGATTTCTATTTTTTTACAAATTTTTATATGAAAAATTTACCCGATTTTTTTGAAAAAAACACAATTTTCTTGTATAATTTGCACCTCTAGCACTAAAACTACTCATGCAAATCAAAAACTTTGTTTCTAAAAGTTGTAGGGAGCTTAATTATCTATATTTGGAAAATATATTTATTAAAATCGGTAGATCGGGGCCCGAGATATGCTTAAATAGCAAGTGCACCTACGAAATGCACTGAAAAAAATTTCAAAAAATTTTTTCCTCAAAAACTCTTCCATAAAAAAAATTAAAAAAAAATTTTTTTTTCTTGCTTAGGAGGCCGAGATCTACAGGAAAATTCACAAATATTCAGTTGCTTTTTATAAATTCCAAATTTGTTAAGCAGTGTTATTGAGTCTTAAGTCCTTGCTTTATCTCTCTCGTTTTTTTAACAGAACTGTCTGCGAAAAGACTTAAGACGCGAACGTGAAAACAGTAAATAAAAATTTCTTACGAAATTAATGGAGGAAATAATTATTTTTTGATAAGATCGCATATGTATATACTCTTCCCCCCCAATTTTTAAGAAATTTTTTGGCAAAATATCCATTTTTATAGCCGAAAATAAATTTGGGTGGTATGGGCGGTGGGTGGGGGGAGGGGTCAATTTTGATGAAACTTCCGAAATTTTCTTAATTAAGCCATATTAGGGACTTGTGCCAAATTTCATTGCCCTACGACACTTCTTTCTATTTTTGTCCATCGAATGTATGGGAACGAAGCACTGTGCGTCCCTGGTATTAACTGAGATTTAAGAAAATAACGGATGTTTTTGCATTTAGCCCAATGTCCAATTACGAATTCTTCGGGAAACATACAACTAATTATTTTTTGTGTGATTCTTTGGGAAATCTACAGCAACATCATCTGGTGTGACGTCATCAAATAACTTTTAACCAGATATGCACGCATTTTTGGTACACAGAAATTTTAAAAATAAGTTTTTATCAGCTGAAATAAAACATTTGGAGAATATGTTAGAAACGCGTCGACTGCCACGTCCATTTCAAATACGAACGAAAGTCATATTTTTCTAGTAGCTTCAGTAATTTATCAGCCAAAGCAATTAAATTTAGTGCAATAGTACAATAAAATATTTGTTTTCCACCTCAGCCATGCCCACTTACCAGACCTGGGCAGTCCAATTACAAAATTTTTTCAATTAAAATTACAAGTAAGTGTAATGGAAAAATCTTCAATTACAATTACAATTTGTAATTGAAATAACTTCAATTAAAATTTTTAATTGTAATTTAAAAAAAAATTACTTGGAAATATAACACATACATCTATTAAATAATTAATAATTATAATAACTGTGGACATGACATTGAGTCAGTAGCTCTATGGGGAAACCTAAGATCCGTCACCCTACGACTGATCATTCAGGAACCGCTGAAGCTAAAAAGGAAAGATAGGCTCCATCCGTAAGGAGGGGACTCCAAGTTGAACAAAAATATGCATCTAGCGGTATAATTAATGGATTGTTGACCAGGCGCCAATCTGTCTCGCACGGCTCTGCTTTGAGACAAACAGCTCATTTTGCCTTTGATAGTAAAAAAAACTCTTACTTTGTGGGGAATCGAACCCTCATCCGTCGGATTACAAATCGAGCACACTACCCCCTACACTCCGAAGGCCTCCGGTTCCCATTGCGTGTCAGTTAATCATTCTAACTTTAAGCCACTGACTCATTTTGCAATCCCAATTCAAAACCGTAACTTAAATACTTCAATATTTTTCAATACTTCAAAAATGTAATTATTACTATATATGCTTCAATTACTTTCATTTAGGTGATTACACACTCAATTACTATTACTTGCAGTTGTAATTGGGAAAATTACAAGTAACTGTAATTGAATTTTCCCAATTACAATTAAAAGAAATTGTAACTCAAAATTTTCCAATTACAATTACAAGTAATTGTAATTGAATATTCTTCAATTACCATTATAAGTAATTGTAATTAAGTGTGTAATCAATTACAAATTTGTAGTTGGACTGCCCAGGTCTGCCACTTACTAATCAAAAACAACATGCTTTCGTTTAATTGCAAATATAGACAAATATTTCCACTCACAGCGTGAATCTCGGAAACTGCAAAACTTATCAGAATCTTTCTAGTGCCACGCCTATCACATAATAGATAAGCTTCAGATGCATAACCAATACACCCTTTTATTGACATATTTAACAAATAATATATAATGAATTCATCTATCTTCATTTCATCCCGTATAGAGGTGCAAACATTGAAGAATATTATACAATTTGAGCATGCACTTAATAAAAAATCACAATAAAAGGCTTAAAAGCTTCGGTTTTAGTGTTTTTCTATATATGTATATAAAAAACCATAAAAAACCACCGGTATGGTGGTATAAATAAGTAATTTTAATATTAAAATACTTAGTAATTTCGAATAAATAAATGAATCATCGCCTCGAATAACGTTGTAAGCGAAAATTTCACATTTTTTCGAAATTTTTCATACCAGACAGTACGAACAGGTCATTCCACTTCTTTAATGTTCTGAATAGTTGAGAAATGTCCAAAATAGCATAAAAATTGGTCGCTTACAACGTTATTCGAGGCCATGATTCAAATAAATAAATAACAGGTATTGATAATTTTTCTACAAGTTAGAAAAGTGGGCAAAGCAGGTAGGCGCTGATGAAATAATTCACCATTCAATCATGATTGAATGAAAATAATTGCCTCCTCCGAATGTAAAAAAATTTTACTGCAAATCTACGTCATAATTTTTTGTTTTTTTATGTTTTGTTGGAAATGAGAATGATATTCAGTGAAATATCATAATCATCGTTTTCATTATCTTGGCGTAACAGTCCATGCAGGATCTGGGTCGTTTTCACAACAGTTTTCCACTCCTTTCCGTTTCTTGCTTTCTGCCTCCAGTTCCTCATATTCATTTCCTTTAGATCGCTCTGGACACTGTCTTTCTATTGTTTTCGCGGCCTGCTCTTCTTCGATTGGGTTCGACTTACATTTTGAAATACCTTGTGCTGTACTCTTAATCTTGGCATTATTATGACATGGCCGAGCCATCTTAATCGTTGCTTTCTGATGTCCTTGTGGTCTGTGTCTTGTTCACCGAAAATTTTCCTCAATTTTCTTTATTGTCAAATGAAAGAAGGGAGTATGTTCTTTCCATTCTTCGAAATATATATATATACAGGGTGTTCCGTAGCTGAGTGCTTTTCTCTATAGGGTTGATAGAGAAGGTCATTGTGAACCAAAAATCGTATGGGGTCCAAAATGCTCCCCGAGGAGTTATAGCGCCTTAAAGTTTTTAGGCAGTAAGTCTGGAAAAAAAATCTATCACGATAACGGCTTATCGTAGAAAAAAACTGTAAGGGGGTTTGAAAGCAAATTTGTGGGCTTTTAGGAAAAATTAAATTTTTGGTTAAAATTTAAGCCGTTGGGGGAAAAATAAACGGTCAAAACTTCTGAAAAAACGTTAAATTGTTTTTTACTTTTGGAGCCATTTTGGTATGTTTTTCAATATATTCTCCGAATCTGAAGTCGATTTCCTTTTAACCCGTAGTTCATATGCTATACCTTATTTGCAGTTTAACTATTGAAAACATGGGATTAAAAACGAAATCGAAACCTTTTTTATTCAATTTAATTAAGCACAGCAAACACAAAACCAATAGTAGAGCGTTAGGTTTTGATAATGTTGCAAGCCGAAGACAGTGGCGGAGTAAGAATAAAATTGCCCCAATGCGTGAACTATGGGAACGTTGGCGAGAGCTTATTATAATGTTTTATAAATTCTATGATAATGTGGTTATTGATGAAAAGCATGTGAGCTTCAGGGGACAATGTTCATTCCGTTAATTTTGTTATCCATCGAAACCTGTTAAATATGGGTTTAAAACCTGGTTGACAGTCAATTTGCAATTCTCGCTACGTTTGAAAAATTTAACCCTATCTCGTAAAGCCAGTGGGCGGCGTTGCTGAAAAGAATCAAGGTCAGCGCATTGTCAGTTAACTTGTTTTTCCATCTTTTCATTGGTTTCGTACATCGCCCAAAAAAAAAATAAAGGCACCGTGCTGTTTCGCACAATGCACAAGGAAGCGAAAATTGGAACCGACCGAACTGAAGAAGAATCCGGAGATTGTATCTTATTGAAATGCAAGAAAATGTGATGTAGATATGGTCGACCAAATTATCTCGTGTAATAGTACGAAGAGGAAGACTTATCGTCGGCCGAACGTACTTTTAATTAGCTATATCTATCACTAATAGATAGCGGAAATATTTTTGCTGAAATTTGCACTTCAATCGGCTGCTAATTTATAAACAAGCGCACTGGAACAAGAAGACTAAAATCCTCTGCGGAAATTTTGACTACATTCAGATCAGCACCATCCTCTCCAAGTTCCACCTCTCCTTTTCTTCCATTGCCTTCGAACCTCCGTCACCAGCGACGCCTTCAGAAAAAATCAGAAAGCGTGGCCACTGCGCCTATTGCAATGATAAATCGGACAAAAAAGCGTTGCATGTAGAGTGTTTGTTCGCAAAAAAAAAGTCAGATTGAAATCTTATCACAAAAGAGTTGGATTTCGGACCAAATTTTCCCACGGCACCAGCAGGTTTAAACTTAAGCGTTCTTTGGATACGTATTCCAATTCTTCCCAATCAATAAATACTATCAATATAACTATTGCGAAGATCGCCTCTGAATAAAATTAATATCATCAAAGTCCTTGGAGTAGTATTTGATGATTAATCATCGTTTGCCCAGCATCTTAACTTGTAAAGAAGTAGTATTCATTTCATCATCGTTCATCTTGTTTAAATCAATTCACAAAAATATGCTATTCTTTAAGTAATATAATGATAAAATCGAAAATTAGTATTAGTAGTAGTAGTAGTGATCCTGAAACTTAGTGTGAGTACTAAAAGCTAAAAAAAGTTAGAATGAACCGGAATTTATTTAATTTCGGTATGCGAATGCTTGCTTAACATAGGACGCTAGGTTCTTCCAGTGCATGCCATTCCAATCCGCTATAATCTCCGCCATCATTACCTTAGATCTAAGGAAATGTACCTTTCTGACTTCGCTTAGTATAGGCCATATTGCTACGAAATGAAATATGTCATATGAAGATTACACAGGCTGCATTTGGCACAGTTTGCAACTGAGGAGTGGTGGTGGTTTAGTTGAAGCAACTCGCAACGCGCTTGATAGATTTGTGATATGCCCGTTATATCAATATCAATCTGGTCTTGAAAGTTATTGTTTCCACCTAATCCGCCTGGGTTCGTAATCTATTGAGCAGCTCCATATGCCAATCCTCCCAGTTTGCAACACCAATTAAATTTGGATTGAACCTATATTGCACTGCGAATGCCGACTAAGTGTCAAAGAACTTTTCCTTGTTTTGAAGCATGTAGGAAGATACTACTCTAATGAACTTGTGATTGGGTGCTCTCATTGCTTTCCTTATATATGCTAAGTCGGCCTTTAGAGCGTATTCATACATTACGAGCAGTCCGATTACACGTTGGATGGTATAACTAGGCGTATTTTGAGGCAGTCTGAATATTTTCCTATAAAAAATCTTAGAAGTTTTTTCTACCTCATGAACTTGGATATAACCGTAAACTTGCACTGCATAAAACGTGAATGCACGTCGCCTGAGCCAGTTTCTATATGGTACTCAGAAGAAAGTTTGGCTTCCCAAGAAAGCATTTCCATTTTAAACTCAGTGCCAGTTTTGAGCCCCGCAGTTTTGTTTTTACCTGTGCCTGAAAACTAATGCTTGATGTTAGCGTCACTCCCAGATATTTGAATTCCCTTACTCTTTTAAAGTCCAAAACATTTACTGGGATTTTGGATTTGGATTTCTCCTCATTTATCTGCAAGCCCTACAACATGCAATAGTTATGTAGGTTATTTACAGAGATGGGCAAAATGCACTAAATATGTAGTGCACTGAGAAATTGCACTAACACTTCTTGCTTAGTGGTAGTGCAAATTTTAATTTTGAACTATCACTAAAATTTTTAGTGCAAGTGAAAACGACTTGCACTATCACTAAAATTTTTAGTGCAAGTGAAAACATTTGCACTATCACTAAAATATTTAGTGCAAGTGAAAACGATTTGCACTATCACTGAAATTGTTAGTGCAAGTGAAAACGATTTGCACTATCACTAAAATTTTTAGTGCAAGTGAAAACATTTGCACTATCACTAAAATATTTAGTGCAAGTGAAAACAACTTGCACTATCACTAATTTTTTAGTGTTAGTTAAAATGAAATGCACTATCACTAAAACTTTTAGTGCTAGTTAAAATCTTAAGTGGCAGTTAAAAAAAATTTCCATTATCATTAAAAAAAATTTCATAAGAAAGATATCAAATCATTTATCAAATCGAGTGTAAAAAGTGGGGAATCTATCCTTGTTTTTTCAAAGAAGATCGAATCTACAATTGTAGAGCTCTTTGAAAAGCTGCATATTTAAGTAGAGCTCCACTATGTACTTGCTCTTTATCGTTGACAACTTTTGCATCGAAACACATGTTTTCGTATGTCTTTGATCATGCTTGGCCAAAAATATTTTTTTGCTGTTCGGAGGAATGTCTTTCGTATGCCCAGATGACCAGCTGTTGGGTGATCGTGATTCTCCTTTAGTACTCGGTCGAGATCCTTCCTCCTTACACACAGTTTCCAAGCCACGCTGTCTTCATCGTCTATGTTTAGGGGTAAATGCCTATATAGATTTCCATTTTCTATTATATTATATATTCAGGAAATTTGTGTGGTTCTTTTCCAATTTCCTCCATTTTCCGTGTGACCCATTCCTTAGGAAGAGGCGGTATTTCTTCCTCATGTATGCGTCGTGTTGTCTCCAATGGATTCCTTGATAGAGCGTCAGCAATGACGTTCTCTCTTCCTCTCCTATAACGGACTTCGAAGTTATATTGCTGGAGCTCTAGTGCCCATCGTGCGATGCGTCCTGACGGATTTTCTATAGAATTTAGCCATCTTAATGAGAGGTGGTCGGTGATCACGATAAAATTATAGCCCTCGAGGTAGTGTCGCATTTTGCGAATTCCCCAAACGATCGCAAGGCACTCCTTTTCAGTGGTTGAATAATTTGTTTCGGGTTTGTTAAGGTGGCGGCTTGCATAAGTTATCACTTTTTCTGTTCCCTCATCGACTTGTGTCAATACTGCGCCAAGCCCGTAGTCGCTGGCATCTGTTTGTAAGATGAATTCTTTGCATGCAAGGATTAGTGCTTCGGTCAATTTTTTTTTAAATTTCTCGAATGCTTGTTGGTGCTCCATAGTCCATACCCATTTTGCTCCTTTTTTGAGTAGTGTTGTCAGAGGATGTACAGTAGGGTGATGACTTTAAGGGTTTTTTTCTCAAAAAAAATTTCCTGTATTATAGTACGATGAACTTTTATTAAAGATGACATAAAACACTAATTTTAAGGTTGTTTGATAAAAAAATGTCACGCACCAAGTCATTTGAAAAATATTATATTTGATTTTTTTCCAAATTTTTTAAGTTACTGTAAGCAGAGTCGCTCCTAGAGGGGTCAAATGTAAGACCAACTCCCATTATTTTTTTATCCCCAACCATTTCTCCAAACAAACCTTCCCCCTATCTCCACTCCTTAAGGGGGCTCCCATACAAAAGTAATTTTTTTATGAATTTTCGCCCCACTGTCCTAACTAGCCCCACAGTGCCCCTAGAGGAGTCAAATGTATGACCGACCCCCATTAACTTTGTCCCCCTAACATTTTTTTTCAACATACTGACCCCCTATCTCCCCTCCTTAGGGGGGCACCCATACAAAATTACCTTAATTTTATCACAATTTCACACAAAACGGCTGTAACTACAGTCAAACCCCTCCTAGGGGGATGATATATACCACTTTGCATATCTCTCTCGGTCTGGATGCATGCAAAGACTCAAGCCACGAACGTGAAACTAGTGAATAATGCGTTTCAAAAAATATTTGTTTTGAATTAATTTTATGAATAGAAACCACTAACCAATTTTAATGGTTATAGTCTGAAAGAACTCATCATAGATTGAGGTTTGCGGCATTTGACTCGAACATTTATTTTTTTCTACTAGGGTCATTATTTGGCCAGTTAGGGGATGGAACCCAAAATTCATTTTTATAAAAAGGTAATAATTATAACATATTATTAAAACATACCAAAAACGAATCCAATATTCTTCATATTAGGCTGGTTTAAAAGGTAATTTTGTAAATTTTTCGAATATGCATACTGAACATGCTCGTTCTTGTTCCTACGGCATCTATATTATAGATTGAAGTTCGTGAGGCATTTTTCTTTAATTTAAGCCTAATTTTGTATGGGGACCCCCCTAAGGAGGGGAGATAGAAGGTAGGTATGTTTGACGAAAATGTTTGGGGTAAAAAAATAATGGGGGTCGGTGGTATATATCATCCCCCTAGGAGGGGTTTGACTGTAGTTACAGCCGTTTTGTGTGAAATTGTGATAAAATTAAGGTAATTTTGTATGGGTGCCCCCCTAAGGAGGGGAGATAGGGGGTCAGTATGTTGAAAAAAAATGTTAGGGGGACAAAGTTAATGGGGGTCGGTCATACATTTGACTCCTCTAGGGGCACTGTGGGGCTAGTTAGGACAGTGGGGGGAAAATTCATAAAAAAATTACTTTTGTATGGGAGCCCCCTTAAGGAGTGGAGATAGGGGGAAGGTTTGTTTGGAGAAATGGTTGGGGATAAAAAAATAATGGGAGTTGGTCTTACATTTGACCCCTCTAGGAGCGACCCTGCTTACAGTAACTTAAAAAATTTGGAAAAAATCAAAAATAATATTTTTCAAATGACTTGGTGCGTGACATTTTTTTACCAAATAACCTTAAAATTAGTATTTTATGAAGTGTTTAATAAAAATTCATCGTACTATGATACAGGAAAAGAGTTTCAAAAAAAGTCATCACCCTAATGTACAGTGTCTGCGAATTCGGGTACGAATTGTCTGTACCATGATGTGATTCCGATTGATTACCATATGACCAAGGTATTTGATTTCGGTTTTTAGAAATTCGCATTTTTCTGGATTTATTTTGACGTTGGCCTCACGTAATCTTCTAAAAACTTCTAATAAATTCGTCATATGTTCTTCCAGTGTTCGACCTAGTACGATGATGTCGTCGAGGTACGCAAAAGCGAACGGTTCTAGTTCTGGCGTTATTACTGAGTCTAGTGCCAGTTGGAAAGTTGCGGGTGCTGAGTGTAACCCGAATGGCATTACCTTCCATTGGAAAAGGCCCCGTCCGGGCACAGTGAACGCGGTATACTGTTTGCTTGACTCGTCCATTGGGATTTGCCAGTAGCCATTTTTAAGGTCAAGACTGCTAAAAATTTTGGCATCTTTCAGACGGTCCAAAATGTGGCTTATTCGTGGTAATGGATATGCGTCAGGGATTGATTTAGCATTTAGTTGCCTGTAGTCGATGCAGAGTCTCCATTTGCCACTTTTCTTTCGCACGAGTACTGTAGGTGCACTGTATGGGCTGTTCGAAGCTTCTATGCATCCCTTTTCGAGGATATCGTCGATTTCTTTGTTTATAATTTCTTGTTTTGCAGGGTTTTGTGGGAAGTATCTGGCTTTGATTGGGACCTCATCCTTTAGTCTTATGTAGTGTTTGGCAATGTTCGATGGCCCTTCCATGCTTTCGAAACGTTTGATTTCCCCCTGGATTATCTCTTCGGCTTCCGCTCGGGTGATTTGTTCGCCTTTTGAGATTTTGTCTGTGTCTCCATTGAGTTCTCGTATTGAGAGTGCATTCCAGTTGGCGGTTTGGATCTTTGGAATTTTTATACTCTGGCCTGCAATCTCCATCTGTTCGTCAGGCGCTCCCAGTGTGTCCATGCCGAGTATCACGTCGTCTATCACCTGTTCCAGTATTGCTAGTTCGATTTGTAGTTGTTTTTGTCCAAGCTGTAGTGTGGTTGTAGTTGCCTTAGTTACGATGGTTTTTCTGCCGTCTGCTAGTTGTATGTTGGCACGAATTGGGTGTGTGTGACTGGAGTCCCGAATTTGTTTTGCCATAGCCCTACTAATGTAGTTCCTTGTGGCCCCGGTGTCGATTGTTGCTACTATGGGTTTTCCTCCGAGTGTAACATTGGCAACGATGGTATTATTTTTGAATTTTAAATTCGAGGTCTCCTTTAGGGGTTTGCCGCTGTGCCTCGTTATTTGCGGTCCCCTTGTTCGTTTCCCGATTTCCTGCAGCATTCAATTGTTCTTATTTCTCTTTTTCCGCAAATCCAACAAAATAAAATTTGGGGGTTTTTGCAGCCAAATTGGCGGTGGCCTGGTTGACAGCATCGGCGGCATGCGTTGTACACAATCGATTTTATCCTGAGTGCTTTGTGATGTTTCTGCTGGTTTTTGTTCGGTAACCCGCCGACTTCGCTCCTCGGTTCTGTTTTGCGTTTGTTTCTTTTGTTTCGCCCTGTCTTGTTTTTTGATTTTTAATCTTTCGAAATCGTCTGCTAAGTCGATGAGTCCTCTCAATGTGGCGAAGTCTCGTCTCCTGGCGTATCCCTGGAATTCGTGGGTGCTGTTCTCGTAAATGCGATCCAATTTCATTTTCTCTGTGTATTCGGTGTGTCGCATCAATTCCTGCATCGCCAGTAAATATTGTTTGAACGGCTCTTCCTCTTGTTGTTCTCTTTTCCGGATGGTGTCCTCCAAATGTGCAAAATATCTTGGCGGTAGGAAGAACTCTAAGAAGTCTCGCTCGAAGTTGCTCCAAATACGCCATGCCGCATTATTGTTCCTGTACCAGGATAGAGCCATGTCTTTTAGAAGTTCTGGCATTGTTGTGGGCAGCATATTCTTTGGTAGGCCATAGACCTCTGCCAATTCTTCCACTCTTTCGATGAAGCTCAGAGCGTCCTGCTTGCCATCGTATTTTAGTCCCCATTTGCGGACCTTGTCGATGATGTCGGTGTATACGGCATGGGGAATGCCGTTATCGACGGTGGCGATGTGGTATTAGTGCGCAATGTTTCTGTTTGACCGTATTTTGGAGTAGCTCCCGTTGGGTAATTTTGATTTGAATCTGTGACAGGTGTTGGTAACAAAGGTGAGGGTGCTCTTGCGTGTTTTACTTCCCATTCGTTAAATGTTCGAGCGTATTCCTCATCCGACGCATGTTCATTTGCAAACGTAGCCAGTCGTTTTCGTAGTTCGTCGACAGTGCCTTGGGTATCAATATTTACGGTTTCGCAGTAAGTTAGCAGGTCCTCTTTCCGAAGAGAGTATATCCATGTAGTTTTTACCATTTTGTGTGTGTTTTCTTGTAAAATTTGCTCGGGCGCCACTTGTAACGACCTATTTCTGCCGGGGTGGGCTCAGCCTAATCCAGGGTCGTACAAGAAATTTATATTTCTAACATAGTTTTCTAAAGGAATAATTCAAGGGTTTTAATTCAATGTGATTTAATATAATTCTTTGTAATTCAATATAATTCAATGTAATTCAATATAATTCAATGTAATTCGATATAATTCTCTGATTTGTGGAGTTATCCTGGTGTCTCTCGATTGACCGAGGTTCTCCTTTTGCCTCTATCGTGTGTGCGTAACGGGATTTTCTCTGTAGTCTCAAGTAGCGAAGCTTCACTGTAGTCCCGTACGGCGGGTTCTGCTGAGGCCTCCGCTACGAGGTTTTACTGTTGTCCCAGAGGTTGCGGGTTCACTCTGGTTTCCCGATGCGAGGTTTTACTGTTGTCCCGGAGGTTGAGGGTTTACTGTGTTTTTCCCGGTGCGAGGTTGTACTGTTGTCCTAGTAGACGGGGTTTTACTGTGATTTCCCGGTGCGAGGTTTAACTGTGGTCCTAGAGGTCGAGGTTTTACGGTGTATCCTGTGAAGATGTTCTTGAGAGGGACGCACTGAGTGGCTGACAACAGGATTCCAGTTTCCTTGTGAGGCATAGGTCTCGTTACCACAAACTAAAATCAGGCTATCGTCCTTCAGATTTATCCAATTTCCTTGAATCATTTGTGAGGCAGAGTGTCGTTACTACGATCGAAGAACTTTCTCTTGAGCTGTATTCACACTGACTGCTTTCTCTTGCGCCGTCGTCTGCTTTTATACTATTCTTCTGGGCTGACCTTTGGACTTTGGGTCACGTTTTCCTCGCGTGTCGACCTTTGGACCCAAATCATACGTTACTTGCGTGCTGACCTTTGGACTATGGTCATGCGTCGTCTGCATGTGTTCTGCGTGCTGCTGTTCTGCGTTGTGCCATTCTGCTGCATCTATTTCTATGAGTTGTTGTTGCGCATGCCCGTTTTCGTTCTTCTTGTGATTATTGTTGTCATTTGTGGACCTTGTTTTCTGCTCATTGTTGTTTGTGCATAGTCTGTGACGATTTTTTGGTCGTCACAAAGTTATAGAGGATCCAGATGTGATAAAGGTTGCAAAATCGCCAAGTAGAGAAATCGAGCCAGTAGTGACCTTGCGTAGAGGCGAAAGATTACACAGCCACACAAAAAAAAAATTTTGGTTTGATCTGGGTATCTCACTACCTCTACCATACGTTTTCGGGGTCGCTGATTCCAAATCCGTTGCCCGTTTTGCTCCATCAGATCAGCATTTTGCCATAACCTCAAAAAACCTCAATTCGAGCTATTGACAGCCACAAAAAAAAAAATGTCATGTGCCAGAATATAGACCCACCTATTCCTATGTATTTTGATGCGCTGAATCCAAAAATGACCTTCAAAATTTATTTTTATCGCTCAATTTTCCGCTATTCACCCCCTTCAACCCCCTAATGGCCCAAAATTCGGTTTTTGTTTTAAACTCGGAAAATAAATGCATTTTTTATTTTCTGATGCTGATTCCAAATATGTAAATGAAATATGATTAAGATGCCTCGGTTGGCAGTAAGGAGTTACATTTATCTAGCAAGTATGTAGTAGTAACTGGACTCGGAACTACGAATCTACTTCTTCCTGTGGTAGCTAACTCTCTTACTTTTGAAAGACCTCAAATATGCGTTTGATTGAATTAAGCAACCAGAAATTTCATTACGTTGTTTATAATTCTCATTTGGTTTATAAAACTGGACATATAAGATATGTATACAACTTAGAAATATGCCTTCATGGCAAAAGTAAGGAAGAAGTTTACGATGCAGGGGAGGGATACCCCAGTATCGGCGGCTGGTCAGGGTGCGAAAGCGGGCCCGCAGGCGTCGTTATCATGCGACCGCAGCTCTACATTAGTTGGTGACTTGGCTAGTGTGGAGTACAATATTACAAGAAATAAAAGAAAAAACACTTTATCTCACAAGTGTGATAGCGATCGCAATGTGTTTTGTTACGTTTGCTGCAAATACGAAGTGAGCTCATTGAGGAAGCCCATAGATGATGATATTAAAGCCACATACAAGGAAATTTTTAAATTGGATGTTGTTCAAAACCGTTATGTTCCCAACATATTATGTAATTCTTGTAGATAAATGTTAAATCGGTCGAAAAAAGTAAAAAAGGCAATTAAATTTAGTAATCCAGCAGAATGGAATCAACCAGACAATAAAGAAGACTGCTTTTTTTGTTCGAACAGTGTAAGTAAGAATTTAACTATAAGGAATAAACATAACATTGTCTATAAGACAGTGTCTTCAGTAAAGAGTCCAATTTTATATGACAAGGACAATAAAGAAACTGTTCTCGAGAATCTGAACGTAATTGAACCTAATGAAATAATGGAAGATGACGAATGTTACCCAGAAACCAACTGTTCCGATGAAGAATCAGACTATGTTGAAAATACTGAAAAACGTGTCCCAATTCTGGTTTCACAGCCTGTCTTAAACGACCTTGTACGAAATTTAGGCTTGCCAAAAGACAGTTCAGAATTTTTAGCTTCTTTTTTTAAGCGACACAATTTTCTAGAACCGGGTACAAAAGTATCCGAGTACCGAAATCGAGAGTCAGAATTTCGGAAATATTTTTCTAAGGATGGGGATCTTGCATATTGCACTAATATTAATGGACTAATGAATGAACTGAAAAAAAATTGCTACAAAGCAACCGATTGGCGCCTGTTTATCGATTCATCGAAAAGAAGTATTAAGGCAGAGTTACTTCATAATACTAACGTCTATGCTCCTGTACCAATAGCTCATTCAACTGTTATGCAGGAAAAAAACGAAAATATGCAAGTTCTTTTTAAAAAAAATTGGCTACGACCTCCATAGATGGCAAATCTGTGGGGATTTAAAAATAATAACTATGTTGCTCGGCCAGCAGTCCGGATTTACTAAGTATCCCTGCTACTTGTGTCTATGGGATAGTAGAAACAGAGAAAACCATTACAAGGTTAAAGATTGGCCAACTAGAGCTTCCCTTACACCTGGGTCGCATAATGTCATGAATGAGTCCCTAGTAGACCCTACGAAAATTCTAATTCCTCCTTTACATATAAAACTAGGTCTCATGAAACAGTTTGTCAAAGCTCTAGACAAAACAGGTAAATGTTTCAAGTACCTACAAACCGTGTTTCCTCGTGTTTCTGATGCCAAAATTAAAGAAGGGGTGTTCGATGGTCCTCAAATTCGAAAATTGTTCAGAGATAATGACTTTATAAGTAAGATGAATGATCAGGAAAAAGCAGCTTGGAAAAGTTTTCGAGAAGTTGCACGAAACTTCTTAGGAAACCGAAAAAGTCCAGAGTATAAGAAGTTAGTTGCCAACATGATAAAGAACTACGAGAAACTGGGATGCTTGATGAACTTAAAGCTTCATTTTCTGCACTCTCATCTTGACCAATTTCCCGATAACCTGGGACACTTTAGTGAAGAACAGGGGGAACGTTTTCATCAAGATATCAAAGTTATGGAAACTCGCTATCAGGGACGATGGGACGTTAATATGTTGGCAGATTTTTGCTGGATGCTCAAAAGAGAAACACTTGGGCAGGTCAAAAAGCGTAAAAGGAATCCCTTACATAGGTCATTTGAAGAGAAAAGAACCCGATACAGCTCAAAGATGGAGACCGACTAAAAAATATTCTATATCATCAGCTTTAAAAAACAGCCCCAATAAGGGCTCAATGATGCACAAAACCCGATCGTGCAACCTCCCCGCGGTGTGCATTGGGTAACGCCAATGCCGACGGTACAATTATTCCACAAAACATTAGATTACCAAATCTTATTACGTGTCAGTTTTTTTTGAGGTTATGGCAAAATGCTGATCTGATGGAGCAAAACGGGCATCGGATTTAGAATCAGCGACCCCGAAAACATATAGTAGAAGTAATCAGATACCCAGATCAGAACGAAAAAAAAATTTGTCCACGATATTAAATTTTAATAGCTCGAATTGAGGTTTTTTGAGGTTATGGCAAAATGCTGATCTGATGGAGCAAAACGGGCAACGGATTTGGAATCAGCGACCCCGAAAACATATGGTAGAGGTAGTGAGATACCCAGATCAAACCAAAAATTTTTTTTGTGTGGCTGTGTTATCCAAGAAGGAGAAAGTTGTCTATTGTGCAGAAGAATTTTCAGATATTGAAGATCCGATCAGCGTGGAAGATGCCATGTCGAGAAGCGACAAGGATAGATGGATTGAAGCCATGAATTCTGAGAAAAATTCGCTGATTGAGAATGACACTTGGGAAAGCGTTGATAAGCCAAGAGGCGCTAACGTAATTAAAACCAAATGGGTCTTTAAAATTAAACGCGAGCAAGACAACAAGATGCGGTACAAGGCTAGATTAGTCGTAAAAGGATTTACGCAAAAAAAAAGGCATATACTATGAGGAAAATCATTCACCGGTGGGTAGATACTCTTCAATAAGATATCTAATGGCCTTAGCGGTAAAGTACAACTTAAAGATAGAACAAATGGATGCAGTGACGGCATTTCTTCAAGGTACGCTCAATGAGGACATTTATGTGGGAAAGCCGCAAGGCATTCAAATCGGAGAACCAAATCAAGTCTTGAAACTAAAGAAAGCAGTGTATGGCTTGAAACAGTCAATTCTAGTGTGGAACCAAAAATTGGACAAGGCCTTGCAATCATTTGGATTGAAGAGATCCAGGTAGACTCGTGCATCTACTACCATAGAAGCAATCGCAAACTGACATTTGTGACAATTTATGTAGATGACATTTTGATGTTCAGCAATGAAGAGGCGTATTGTGAAGATTTGAAGTCCAAGTTAATGAGTGAATTCAAGATGAAAGTTTTGGGAGAAGCGAAGCAGTGTTTGGGGATTCGAATTACTCGTGAGAGCGATCAATTTTAATTAGATCAAGAAGAGTATTTGAAGGCGGTTCTGAAGAAGTTCAACATGCAGGAGTGCAATCCGATATCAACCCCAATCGATGTGAATGTTAAGTTGTCAAAAGACTTGTCGCCGAAAAAAAAGCAGGCAGAGATGGATAATGTTCCATATCAACAAGCAGTTGGATGCCTGATGTTTGCAGCTCAAGGAACCTGTCCTGACATTTGTTTTGCGGTTAACAGGCTGAGCAAGTTTAACAAAAATCCAGGGAAGGAGCATTGGGCAGCAGTTAAGAGGTTGCTAAGGTATATTAAAGGTAGTATATCAGCAAAATTAAAGTTTAGCAAAGATGGCA
>CM035806.1:173186678-173197847 GCA_020466095.1 Chlorops oryzae | reverse complement strand
AAATCTATATTCAAAGAAGATATACTGTCATCATCATAATCATCACCATTATCTAATAAAATGTAATTTTCTAATTCTTTGCACAACTGTTTCTTTCTCGTGCATAGTTTTCTGTATTTGTGGTTATTTGTGGATTATGTTCCTATTTTACAATAAACATGTTAAAATAAATTTCAATAATTTACATATTAAATGCACTTACACTCAATTTGCTTCGAAAGGCGAGCTTAGCCAATTCGCGTATTTCGTAAGAAACCGCTCTTTGTATCGATTGCACCTATTCCACCGAGAGTAAAATGTCAAACTAATCATCCTCAATCTTTCTTTTAGTTTGTCTTCATCAATATTTCCATTTATTTCATTTTTGACAAATGAAACCAGATCGCTTTGCTTTTCTGTTGTTGTTTTGTGAGAAGCCGCTATCCAAACGTTAAACAAATCGACAATTTTAAGCTCCGAGGTCACTATAGAAAAAACGCTCCTAGTACGAACGGGGCAAATTGGGGCAGCCTTTCTTTTTATATGTTATTCTACTTACTTATAGCAACAATATTTTATAAAAAATTGGAAAAGAACGAAATTTTAGAAAATGAGAAATTCAATTTTGAAAATTAAAACTTGATTTCAAATTAATTCAACTTCTTATTGTTTACTTTAAACCAATGACAGATAACGTTTATAAACAAACTTAAAAAAAAAATAAGGTGACCAGGTACTACTAATTTTATATTTTAATTTGACATATTAAACTTAATGATCGGATCACAACTCACAAGTACAGAGCAACTAAAGCACAAGTAATTATATTGCAGTTTTTGTGCTCAAAAACAACAATTTACATAACTTCCTAGTTTGAGAGCATGCTGTGGGGCAATGGCTAAACATATTGACATAATTCTTTTTGATTTTTCTTAATATGAATATTATCTATCGAAATTCATAAAATTATTTTAACAACTCGAACCTCGATTTTTGGCATTTTTTTCCGCTCACGTGACACTGTGGTTCGCTTCCTCTTTCGCAATCGGCATTGCACTTGAAACTTACGGAGCTATAAACCAAAAATCGAAAGAATCTGAAACGCGTATGATGTCAAATTTCGATGAAAATTTAATAAATCAGAAGCTATAAGGGATAGGGAAGTGAGGATTCAACGGCGATATGGTATGAAGTAATACACTCGGAAGCCTCAAGAAGAACTCCGAGCTTCTTGAAGATAATCTATGACTTCTGCAATTCCCAAAGGTGCGATAAAAAGAAAATCTAAAAAAAAAATTCCATTACCCTGCAAGGCAATTGGTTGGAATCGCCACTTTACCGCTACCCCTCTTCTTCTTCCCTTACCACAGATTGGTAAACATGATCTCAGTTATTGGATTCCATAATTTGCAAAAAGTTTTAAGTGAATTATTGGGTGTGCGAATAAGTTTTGAAGGATTGACAACAGATGGCAACACTTGCGTCAAATTGCATCGGATATTTGTATAACGCGTTTCATGTGAAAGAGTCATCATATAAATAGTCACACTTTACCATATCTGCCATTTCATCAAAGTGTAAAGAACAACTTTTTTTTCGTACGACGACTATGTCATCTTTTGTACCTAAAAAAAAAAAAAACCCATTCGCGGAAAGGATTTTTTTTTTCTTCCATCTAAAGAAAAGTACAGCGGAAAGCACCGGATGTTGTGTGAGGCTTACGGAGAGCTTGCTCGATCAATTTCAACCTCTGAATACTGGCTGCGACGTTTTAAAAGTGGCGATTTTGGCACAGCCGACAAAAATCGCGTAGCAAGGCCACCAACTTTTTTGTGGACGCTGAATTAGAGAAAATTTTGGATGAAGACCCATGCCAAACCCAAGAAAAACTTGCGGATATGTTAGGCGTGACTCGACAAGCCGGAATGGGCAAACAGTCATTTTGGGTGACTCGTTACTTTATAAGTTACTTTTCTATAAGAACAGACGAATGCATAATGCTGGGGCTCCACCTTCTTTTTATATATATTATATATTAATTAATTTTAATATTTTTTATAATATTATTATAAAATAATAATAATAATTACGAACTGAAGGTGGATGGGAAATTTTCTCAGAATTTCGAAAATTTTCCATGGCATTTCAGTCAGGTTTGCATCACGCAACTATTATATTTCCAAATTGAAGAGATGTGTATCGAGATAAGGAAGCATTTTGTGGCCATTATATTTTTGTTTGAAAAAAAATTTTTTTTTTTTTTTTTTTTTTTTTTTTTTTCACAGTAGCTGTGGGATCGAATTTCAGAAATCAATTCAAAGAATATTTGAATGTGCGCGCTTCAAAAATTGATTGCTTTTACCAAAGAACATTGCTTTTTCACAATGCCATTGTTCATTTCCATGCAGTAACGTAGTCAGGGGGGAGCGAAGGGGGCAGTCGCCCCGGGTGCCAAATCATATTTCAAATTTTATGAAGGTATTTTTATTCAGGCCGATTGGAGGGGGCGGCATTTCCTGCGCCGAAATGTCTCGCTACGCCACTGTTTCCATGTCAATTAGTCGGAAATCTTCTTAGACGCAATATCGCTAAATCTCCTTTGTTAGTGTTGTTCGAAATGAAATCGTAACAGGCCAAAAAGTACATAAATTATTCCCCTCCGCTCACCTTGCCTAATAAAGTGAATAAGACCTTGCATCGACAGGATGGAAGATGAAACTCCCACCAGCTTGGACACTTTAACGCCGGTCGGGTTCAATCGTTATATGTATATCCGGGTCAGTGGAGTATTGCCGGATTTTTAAATTTCATAGCATTTGCTTTTGAATTGGTAACGATAGTTGCTTGTGGTCTGTCCCAAATCTCCCCAGAAGGACACAAACTGACTTCTTAATCACCCCGAAAAATCTGCTGAATGAGGTTCTTTTCAAATCTGAACATGAGAGAGGAAATTGTCAGACGGTCTCCGTAATGTAGTTGGCTGGTATACCAACTTACAATGTGAGTGTGTGTAATTTCCGGTGTTAGGGGCTTTCTTTCCGCCATGTCTTTCTTTGTTGGCCGTTTCGAACCAAAGGCGTCTGTTGTTCCGTTTCCCTAGGTTTATAGAGTTCTGTGTGTTGTGTGTATGTTTATATATGTGACTTCCCTGCAGTAATTTGACCGGTCCAAATCCTACCGGTTATATTATAGCAGTTCGTTCCATCGAATTCGGCTAGCCGGCTAGGCGGTCGGTAATAAACGGGTTAATTTCAGAGTAGTCTATAAATGACACTTTCATCAACTTACATTATATATAAGAAATTTTTTTTTTATTTTCTTTATTTCACTATCCTAAAACCAGACAAAATTACGACAATTGACCCAAAAAAAAAAACGAACCTACGGTCAGCCGTTTTTCGGACTAAACCCTCTCCAATGACAGGCCCATGTTAAAAAGGGCAGTTGAATGCATTGGAAGTAGAATTATGAGGGGAATAGTACTGATAACATGAAGCACTGACCGAAGGGTACACCTGGGTCAGTCCATATTACTGCCGGGTTAGCATCCATCCCTTTAAGCGTACGAAAAAATAAAAATTATTAAAATCTATTTAAAGTCTACGCGGCGAATCGGTTGCTTTCGCATACAATTATGGGGGTCATTGGGCGTATTTAAAATAAACAGAGAAGCTGCCTTGCTAGTGCTGCTGCTGCTGCTTACAGCAGCGTAGCTACAAGACGCGCCCATACGCGCGATCGTAATAAATTTTATATCGTACAATGTACACATGTAAGTAAAGAAAGAAAAGAGAGAAAAAGGCCGAGATTGCCTAATGCTTTCAACTGAATTGCGCTATTTGCGTTGGAAAAGACCTTGCGGAGGAATTTAAAATTAAATTTATTCTCCTACGTCAGAAATCAGCACATTTATGTATATCTTTTAGCGCTAGCATAGTTATTCTCATCGTTTTTATTTTATTTTTTCTCATTAGAGTCGTTGCCTCTAGGCCAGTGATTGCCACCGGAATGCCCGCGGGCAAACGCACTTGGGTAAGTGCGCCTATGCGTGTGAAGCCGAAGCTGAAAAACGAAAATCAGTCTGTTGTCAAATGTCGAGCGAGCAGGTTTGCGTCGCATGCTTTCTTGAAATTTTTAATTTCCTTCATTCAAATTTTCGTCATTTCATTCAAATCAGTCATATGAAAACTGTCGAACGGGAAGGGTGTATTCGCTTGCCTTTTATTTTTTGCTTACACCCTGAAAAAGACATAGCAGCAATAAAATATTGATTTTAATGGGTACATTTTTTATATGGAAGAACGTAGCCATCAAGGAAAATTAAGACATTTTTATAATACTGCATTCCTCAGACCGTATTTGGAGCTATTTTTCAAAAAAAAAAAAAATTTTTATTTAGAAATTTCTTATTTTTATTTCAAGTAGAAGTATATATTTATTTTCGAAAGTGAAAAAATCTCTAATCTAATGTCCAAATTCTGTTAGTTCCTTGAAAATCAGTATGCGGCTCGCATTTTTGTTTTGACTGGTAATTTTCGCGCAGTGCATGGACATCGTTACATTAAGATACGAAGCAGAAGTATCGTTGTGTGGGTTTGGCAATTACTGCTCTAGGCGAATTGTGTCAAAATTTCGAGAAAATATACATACATATGTACATACATATATAGGTTTCTCTGCGTATAAAATATTTAATCAAGTCGTCTTCCGCTCCTCATTCCGTTAAAGGCCCACGTCATATAACTCACTGTATGTCTGTCTCATTGTTTGACTGTCTCACTGTTTGACTGTCTCACTGTTTGACTGTCTCACTGTTTGACTGTCTCACTCACTGATTGACTGACTGAAAGACTGACTGATAGCTAGGTCGAGGTACATACATACATGTGTTAATTTAAAGTCTTTCCGCATCAATACTCTCGTTCTCTTTGCCGATTTGAAGTACTCAATTTGGGATATTCTCAATTTCCGCTAAATAAGGCAGCTGCCATCTGTCAACTGGCTGATATTGTGTTATCAGAAAAACACCGTCAAACGATGTTAAACACAACGCATTTAAATTGACGGTTAGATTCGATAACAAAAAAAAAATTGGATTCTGAAAGGTTTTTTTTTATTTAGTTCATGAATTATGATTTTACTTCCCACTTAAGCCAGCGATCTGACGTGACGTGGCACGTCATTGAGGCTGTGGCATGGGATTTAGTCTACTTTAAGTACTCATCCATATCTCGAATTTTTCTCGTTTTCTTTTTTTTTTCTAAAGCTCAATTCCGATTGCAGAAATAAAAATACTGGTTGGAAAACCACGAAAAATTGCTCTATGCTATGTCTCGCGAATGATGACGCTTAATGATAAGGGGGAGGGGGGGTCAATCCGCAATGGTCACGTCATCATCTCTATCTTATAAGAAAACACTATAAAACTATATTTTGAAGGAATTAATTTCTATTTACTTGTGAAATAATAAAGAGCTCAAAGAGGATGTCAACCGAGGGGGCGATGGGGTTCTGGACGATAACGATTGATAATAAGGGGCAGGCGGGGGTCTAAAATGATCAAAAGTATGCTGATGTAATATATCAACGGCCCCTAACACACAATTTAATGATAATGTGAAAAATCGATTCGAAAATTGGATGAACTGTTAATAATCCTGCTGTTTTTTTTCCTTTTATTTCACTTAAAAATCGAAGAAGAAAAATATTTACACCAGAGTTTATACAACTGATTTGGTTTCCTGCCCCCTTTGAAAATAAATTATTTTCCAGTACCCCATAATTTAATACACCGCTTAAACTTGAAACAAGTAGGGGTACTATAGTCAGGCGAACCTGAAAATATAATGCCCGACACAGATAAACAGTTAGATATACATATAAGGGTTAAATATAAGCTCAAACTCCAAATTTCATTGAAATACCTGGAAAAATTCTGACTAGAGCAATTTTTGAGGTTTTAATGACAGACCCTAGTACTGGAAGTATCTTTAATAATGGTCCGATCAAGGAAGTTTTTCGAAAGATCGTTTTGTGACTGTAGAGGAAGCATACGTGGCAATTTTCGTTCAAGTCCCATTTGAATTTCGGGTGTAGGAGGCAAATTTCGAAAGACGCCCTTCGGCCACGCCCACTTTTCCAGGTTTTCCCCTTTAAGTGGCTCAAATATGAAATTTCATCAAAATATCTCAAATTTCAGGATTCAGAGCAGTTTTTGTGATTTTCATAACAGACCCTAGTACTGGATGTGCCTCCAAAAATCTGGTTCGATCGGGTTCATTCTCGAACCTGATCTTACTGATGTTCCCATGAGCAGTCATACCAAACTTCGTCCAAAGATAGCTCAAATCCTTCGATAAGAAAACTGTATACAGACGGACAGACAGACGGACGGACGGATGGACAGACAGGTGACGCCGACAGGGACCGTAACGGTTATAACGTTTATAGATAAACGTCACTTGATAACTGTTATTTTAAGACGTAAATTTTTTTCAGCCGCAATAACCGTTATTTTTTGCCGTTTTATTAATTCAGCCTGAATAATGGTTATTCTAGGCTTTTTATTTTTTGCAGCCTGAATAATCGTTTTTTTTATTTTTCCCCTGGCCTTTTTTTACTAAAAACTCTTTGGAAAACTTTTGGAAATTACTTTAATTTTCCTCTTTTAGAATTTATCAAAAATAGGCCCGTTTTAAAAGGCTTTTTAACATCTATTTAAAATTTTCACTTGAATTTCCCTAATCAGTTTAATTAATATCCCTGGGATCCCGGGCGTTTTCTAGTCCCAAAATTTAGTCTTCGTTATCCCGGGGCTTTTTCAATTATTTTTAACGTCGAGGTAAAATATCGAAATAAATCAGTGAAATTGCTTTAAGATTAACTTGCAAGTTGTAATACGTTTGGACATAAAATTATACTTTATTTTTGTACGTTTAGTACTTAAATGCGATAACTACTGTTTTACGTAGCTGCAGTTTGTTAAATGTAGTACAATTTCAATTTGACAGCTGGTTTGGTGGTAAACCTGATTAAAAATAATTTGATTTGGAGAAAATCGGATTTTCCATTAAAATACGCATCGCCAGACTATTGTGATTCAGCTATATAATGCTATAAGTAAATAAAATCGTTTTTTGTAAAAATTTGTGGCAAAGGAAAAAAATTTTTTTGGCTGTGTAGGGATATCAAAAAAGAATTTCATCACTGATTCAGCTGTTATGCTTCAAATAACTGGGAAAGGTTTTTTTATTATTGTTAATGTAAAACAAGCCTAAAAAATTTAAAAATTCTTTTAAGCATTCTTTTCCCGGGACCGACCATCCCATTGAAATTTTTGAATCCCAAATCCCGGGAATTTTGGATTTTATTTTTTGGCCTACCCAGAAACTTTACCCTTTGTCCAAACCCCACACCCAGAAAAAACGCCCCTCCCCCCCTTAAAGTGGACCCCCTTTCCCCCAAGTAGGGGAAGCTTTTAAAATCCATTAAACCATAGATATTTGAGTTGACTTTATTTAGCACAATGAGTAAATTTTTTTTTATACCCGAGACACTCTGCGTCGAGCGTAGATATTGTGTTTGTGCGGTTGTGTGTAACACCCAAAACCAGTCGAGATTGACCATACAAAAATATATATAGAAATGATCTGTCTGTATACAGTTTTCTTATCGAAGAGGTTGAGCTATCTTGACGAAATTTGGTATGCGTACTCACAGGCACATAAGTAAAAACAAATTAGAGAATGGACCCCATCGGACCATTTTTAGGGGTACCTCCAGTGCCAGGGTCTGTTACGAAAACAACAAAAACTGCTCTAAAATCGAAGTTTTTCCAGATATTTTGATGAAATTTGATATTTGAACATTTTTAAAGGCACGTAATATGATTTCCAAAAATTGGAAAAGTGGGCGTGACAGAAGGGCGTTTTTCGAAAATTGTCCCCTACACCCGAAATTCAAATGGGACTTGAACGAAATTTGGCACTTATGCTTCCTTTGTAGCCATAAACCTCCTCTAAAAAAAATTTTTTGATAGGTCCATTATTAAGGGTAGCTCCAGTACTAGGGTCTTTCACAAAAATCCCAAATCTGCCTCAAAATCGGACTTTTTCGAAATATTTCAATGAAACTTAGAATTTGAGCGTATATGGAGCCTCCGATTAGAATTGCAAAAAATGGAAAAGTGGGCGTGGAAAAGGGGCGGTTCTCATAAAGAAATTTAACAAAAGTCGGTATATGGGGCCACTATGGACTTAAACACCTCTTGATATTAAGAATTATTTGAACATGTGTGTCTGTGTCGGGTATTCTATTGTCAGGCTCGCCAGACTATAACACCCTTGCTTGTTTAGAATAGAAAAATAAGTAATTTATTATTGTGAAAATTTTTTTCAATAATTTGTAGGGCTGTAGGTTTTGGAAATTGCGGATGAGGATAAGGATATTTTTATAACGATCACTTTTTCATATACTTATGTCTTTTAGGTGTTAGATTACGTTTTATTTAATAATACAAAAAAACCACATAGTTCCAGCTTAATATATAGGAAGAAGCTTTTTTAAGCAGTTATTGAATCACTTTTGCAAGACTTTTTGAAAACTTTACAAATTACGATATTTTTAGCCGAATGTGCAGGCAAAACAGAAGATGAAATCCTTTTTTGTTGTTGTTACTTCCTTAATTTTGTTAGCATACTCCTTAGTTTAGCTATATCCGCAAAATATAAATGTGTGCATGTGCATGCGGATGAAGGATATGCAGATGCGGATTTTTTGCGGATGTGTGATATATGCATACGCACAATCTACCGCCCTAGTCAGTTGATCTTACACGTTTCAGAAGGTAAGAAATAAAAAGATTTCTTTCTTCTATTTTTGCTTCTATGGATTTTCGGCAATTTTCGTAATGTACCCTGCAGAAATGAGCTGGTCAATTATATTATGGCAGCTGGCCTTTAACCGGTACAGATCCTACCGGTTGTATTATGGCAGTTCGTATTAGAAATTGTAATATGAGGGACTAGTACACTTGGGTCAGTTCATATTACTGTGGGGTACCTACAAAATTTGTATTGTTTTCTTTAAAATATTGATTAATAAGCGGTAATATATATGGTATATCGAATGAGGTAGAATTTTAGTAAAGTATTATAATTGTATTAGTTGTTAGATTCTAATCGTTTACTTTTATACGAAAGTTCCATATCGAGCCAGTGTAAGGCAGGGAGACCCCATGACACGGGTCACGGGCGCGACGGCCCCGCCTTTCCCGAGTCGCGGTGCTAGCCGATTGCCCCAGTCAAATCATGCAGACTGGTAAATAAATGTATGAAGCGGGACCCGGCCGCAGGGTTATTAGTATGAAACGTTCGTCTGACGAGAGGAGGACGTTTTATAGTGGAAACACCACACACCCAGCAAGGACGGATGCTGGCAGTCCGAAGGGATTTTTGACCTCCTCGCCGCAAAAAAAAAAAAAAAAAAAAGCAAGGGTGTTATAGTCTGGCGAGCCTGACAATAGAATACCCGACACAGACACACATGTTCAAATAATTCTTAATATCAAGAGGTGTTTAAGTCCATAGTGGCCCCATATACCGACTTTTGTTAAATTTCTTTATGAGAACCGCCCCTTTTCCACGCCCACTTTTCCATTTTTTGCAATTCTAATCGGAGGCTCCATATACGCTCAAATTCTAAGTTTCATTGAAATATTTCGAAAAAGTCCGATTTTGAGGCAGATTTGGGATTTTTGTGAAAGCCCTAGTACTGGAGCTACCCTTAATAATGGACCTATCAAAAAATTTTTTGGAGAGGAGGTTTATGGCTACAAAGGAAGCATAAGTGCCAAATTTCGTTCAAGTCCCATTTGAATTTCGGGTGTAGGGGACAATTTTCGAAAAACGCCCTTCTGTCACGCCCACTTTTCCAATTTTTGGAAATCATATTACGTGCCTTTAAAAATGTTCAAATATCAAATTTCATCAAAATATCTGGAAAAACTTCGATTTTAGAGCAGTTTTTGTTGTTTTCGTAACAGACCCTGGCACTGGAGGTACCCCTAAAAATGGTCCGATGGGGTCCATTCTCTAATTTGTTTTTACTTATGTGCCTGTGAGTACGCATACCAAATTTCGTCAAGATAGCTCAACCTCTTCGATAAGAAAACTGTATACAGACAGATCATTTCTATATATATTTTGTATGGTCAATCTCGACTGGTTTTGGGTGTTACACACAACCGCACAAACACAATATCTACGCTCGACGCAGAGTGTCTCGGGTATAAAAAAAAATTTACTCATTGTGCTAAATAAAGTCAACTCAAATATCTATGGTTTAATGGATTTTAAAAGCTTCCCCTACGTTGGGGGGAAAGGGGGTCCACTTTAAGGGGGGGAGGGGCGTTTCTGTGTGGTTTTGAGCAAAGTAAAGGGTCGTGGGTGACTTCTGGCCACAAATTCGGGTAAAGCATACCAAAAAATATACTGCAGGTTACTGCTGTTCTCGAGTATCAAGTGAATATGCCTTTTGGATTAATAGATGTTAAAAATGCCTTTAAAAGGGGCGGGCCACGCCTATTTTTGATAAATTCTAAAAGAGGAAGTAATAAAGTATACTATTGCATCAAAAGTTTTCCAAACTGACGTATTGCTTAGTCAAAAAAAGGCCAGGCTTTTTATTCAGGCTGCAAAAAATAAAAAGCCTAGAATAACCATTATTCAGGCTGAATATAATAAACGGCAAAAAATACGGTTAGTTTTTGACTTAAAAATAAAAATCAAAGATTTAAAAATTATGTCTTGAAATTGAAGTCAAGGATGTGACAATCAAAACTGAGTCATCAATATGTTTGTGCGTCAAGTCGTTGTATTTGCTTTTTTTGTTTAAAGTTTCGCAAATAACTATTATTTTCGGTCCCTGGACGCCGATCATTTCTATATATATTTTGTAATGGTCTATTTCCACTGATTTTTGATGTTATAGCATGTTTCCACATTGAATTAACATAGTGAATTAACCATATGGATTAGTCTGTAAAGCTCTGCATCAAATCTTATCACCATTATTATTTGTTTTTAGTCTCCTGAACCAATATTTTCAATAATAATCGTAATTATACGCTTCTAAATGTCCGAAATAACTCTAATTCATTTAGTTAATTCATTATGTGGAAACATGCTATTA